>WOGP01003595.1:0-14974 GCA_015342065.1 Leptinotarsa undecemlineata
TCTAAAACATTGAATTTCATCAATGATCGGGTTTTAGCACCAGGATAATCCTGCAAACTTTGACCCATATAAGTAAGTGTGAATTTGGCTTTGGATGAATTCACTTCATTAATGAAGTCTTCTGTTAATTGCTCTGTGACACGTTTTGGAAGCCATGCTTTAAAAGGAGTATTACTTTCCTCATCCAATAAAACTACTTGAATTGATTTACCATATCGTGTGGAATACATTGACATTTTTTCAATTTTATATTCTTTATCAATAACCAGAGCGTTTATAGATTTCTGCTCTAAAGCTTCACTTTGTTGAATTATAGCAAAATTGATTTTTTCAATGTCAAATTTCAAATTATCCATATTCATAAATATAGTGAAATTATGGTTCAAAAATATAAACTATGTTCACCTTTGTGATGATGATGTTCACTTCTTGGATTGGTAAATACTAGCTGCTGTCGTCAACACAACTCAACAAATACTCACTAACTATTCAATTACGTTAGGTAGTCTAAACTGAGTGAGAATATATGATACACTAAGCTTATATAGAAAATCATCCTCGTAAAGATGGAGGGGTTCAAGGTTATGCATCGATTATATTTATATCTCAAGGTCAAAACACAAGTACAGGGCCATGCCTCGATATATATGATGTGACATCATACAAGGTCAAACATCCAGATCAAGTATTGAGCAATGATAAATCTCAAGGTCGAACCGCATGGTCATATTGAACGTGCATAATGCAAGATCATGAGTATCTTTCAAGGCCAAACTTCAAGGTTACAAAATTGAGGAACAGACTCAAATCTCAAGGTCAACACCCATGATCAAGCTCATATCGTCTGACACGTAACTGAAGGTCATATGACGTCATTCAAGGACAAGGTCAAATGGTGGGGGGAGGTCCTCAAGCGGCCTTAGACAACTACTTATGTCAAAAGAATTAGAACTATTCACAATCTGAGGCAAAAAATTTAAAGTGAATTTCAGATTCTGAAAACAAAAAAAGATTGTTTTCCGAAACTTGAACCACTGAAGAAAGCTAAGTATAAATCTTAAATTTTTTCAATTGTTTTTATCAATTTGTAGGCCTACTTTATGAATACTGACTTATTGGACTCTTCAGTGGTTTATATTTCGGGGCGAGTTTTTCAGTTTGCCCTTTACTACACTTCAGCAGATTTTCTATTTATTTAGTTTACTTTCAGATTGTGGAAGGTTATATGTACCCGAAAAATAGTAAGAAGTATTGTGTCTTATATAAAAAAGTCTTTCAAAAAATGAACCTAGGAACGTTTCATGAGATAAAAAATAAAGAGAACCAAATCCAGGCTGGCAGGCAACGACATACTGACAGTCAGTCATTTTGCTGGGACTTCAAGATTATAATCTTCGTCTTCGCAGTAAACGCACATACATACTGATTATGTTCACTATTTGGATGTTGTCTCTTCAATAAACTGGAGTTAGTTTTGAAGGCATTTTTTTAAACTATGATATACATCGTTTGTTTGCATATTCTTAAAACGAATATGAAACTGATAATTACTTGGAAACGGTTAATATATTTTTGAAATGACAATTGAAAAAGGTATTCTGAAAACACTTTTCTTCATTAAACAAAAAGTTGGTAGCACCTTCTCAGCGAAGAATGACATGGCACTATTGTCTTTCTCATCATAAATGATACCTTTTCACGTTAATTTTGTCCGATCTTGATATATTGTTCAGTTCACGTGGACGAACAAAAGTGTTATGGAAATTATTTAAAGAGAATTGTTAATTACAACGATTATTATGAATAGATCTTTTATTTCAAGATCGTAAAATCCTTTAAAATGAAGATTAACATCTAATTATTGCAATCTCTGTTAGATAACTATGACTCATAATAAACAATATGGAAGTAGTTATTTATTATAATGTTATCATTTTCATAATTGATGTTATCATTTTGATAAACACATCAGCGTTGGAAAGTTAACAGCCAGGAAATGATTTTTTTTCAGTTTCAATAGACGAACTTTACTAGTAATCCAGAAAACAATTTATTGTATAGTATCTCCTGTGGACAAATGTGTTGATATCCGTTTCGTCTGATCAGTTACTCAATGAGAGTAATGCCTTTCGAGATCTTCATTATTGAGAAAAATTGGGTCAATGATCGTAAACATTGGTGATTCTAGTAGGTTCCTTGATAATTTTCCAAATTAGAACATTCGAAACAGATAAGTGAGGGATTGGGTGGTTCGAAAAAATCTGAGTTAAAGTCACCCCTGTAAATCAAATCGACAGTAACAGAACAGACTATGGATAAAATATTATAAAACTCACCAATTTTACTCAGAGCATTCGTTTTTGCTATGAAAACAAATTCAAGAGATTTATTGACTTCAATATCAAAAGTTATTTTGTCAAAATGTCCCGTTCCTAATTCTACAGTAGACAATAGATGATAAAAAATACTTCTCTTAGCTTCCCTTATTTTATTTTTTGAACGGGTCAACTCAAAAAATTGAAATTTGGCATAATGAAATTAATGCATGTATACTTTATTTTAAACTGAAATTGACAGATGAAACTTTCAAGATGGCGACTGGCCGCCATCTGAGAGAAAAATTAAATGGAAAGGAGGGTCTTGTGACACATCATTTTGAAGCTCCTGGCGAATACTTCACAACCCTAGAATATAAGTTGTTAAGTAATTTTTTGTTTATAAAAACGGCAAAAAATATCAAAACGACAATTAACATAATTTTTCGGCTCATTAGGCTTTCGGTTTAACTAGTAGTATCATGTCAACAATCTCTAAAATGGTCAATTCTCTTCCAATGGAAGAAAAAATTAAAGAGATTTTTATTTACGGTGTGACGCGTAGCTTTCAGTGAACGTTTTCCGAATCGTCCTATCTATAGAAAATATTTGAGGGAACTTGTATCCAAATTCACAACTACCGGTAGTGTACTTAACAAAAAGGTCCCCAGGTCATCCGTACATTCCGGGAGAACAGCAAGTGCAAATAATTGGTGAGATGGTAGTAAATTCTGTACAGTCTATTTATTCCGTTGCTAATGTTTGTGAAGTGTCTTTTTCTACTGTGTGGAGACTTTTGAAGAGGAGTAGGTATCATCCATACAAAATTAAAATAGTACATCAATTAACTGAAGATTACCCTGATCGAGGAACAAAATTCTGCGAAATCATGACGGAAACCATTGCAAGACATTCTACCTATCTACACAATATTCGTTTGAGGGACAAATGTACTTTTTTCTCAAACGGCAATGTTCACAGATAAAATTGCCGTTATTAGAGTGACACCAACCATCACGTTTTCCGGAAAACACATACCCAATATCCAGAAAAAATAACCTTTGAGTAGCAATATTATCATATTGCAGGACAGCTATTAATTGATCAAAATACAACAGGGGAACTGTACTTATGCTGGAAACTGCTGTTGACCCTCTCATCACTGAAATCGTCGAAGCGAATCCTAATGAATTCGATATAGATATTGTATTCCAACAAGATGTAGCACCAACACATTACTCCAGATAAGTAATAAAAAATTTGGATACTACTTTTTTGGGTCGTTGGATTGGCCGTCGAGGCCCTAAAGAATGGCCAGCCCACTCGCCAGGTCTGACAACTTTAGACTTTTTTATGTGACTCTTTGAAGTAGAAGGTGTACGAAACTGAACCTGCTTCAATATTGGATATACGGCAGAGAATAATAAATATTTGTTGAGATATTGACGATACTGTGTTTGAAAATGTTCGGCGTGAAACATTGGATAAGGTATTCATACGTCAAAAAGTTCAAGGCAACCATTTCGAGCATCTTCTGAACTGACCTTAAGCTTATTACCTCATATTATGTAGTTGAATGTCAATGTATTCAGACAATTATTAAAAGTTCCGCCATTTTGTAGTAGTTGAAGATATTGACATTATATTCTATGGTTGTGAAGCATTCGTCAGGAGCTTCAAAAATATGTGTCGCAAGACCCCCCTTTGAATTTATAGCGCCTATTCGCCATCTTGAAAGTTTCATCTGTCAATTTCGCTTCAAAATAAAGTATTCGTGCATTAATTTCATTATCCCAAATTTGAATTTTTTGAGTTGACCCGTTCAAAAAATAAAAGGGGAGAGACATTAAAGGAAAGCAGTGTATATATATACAGTACACGATCCAAAATAAATATCTTTGCCCTTGTACTCGTAAATAAACCAGTGAATTTGAAGTGTGCATAATTTTCCTCCGTAAGGAATTTATCAAGTTCGATTTTTTGCCAATAAAGTTTTGCATTTAGTGGGCTGAATGTGGAATACCTTTTGAAAAAATGTCTTCAAATTGACTATAATTGAAGTCAATATAAATTATTCAATTTTAATTAAATTATAATTCTTAGTTAACGATGTGACTGTTTAGTAAACTTAGCCATTGAAGGAAAGTTAATCATCATGAAGTCGAACAAAAATTAATTTAAAAGATCAAAATTACAACCAACACAAAGCATGTTCCAGAGAGTAGGGTGCATTCGATAACTCATTAGTATGCTGCCATGGCGTAAGGGGAGAGAATAGTGACATTTGTGTTCGACACGAGGATTGGTACAATGGGGTGAAATAGTCATTTAATGAGACTTTTGATAATTTTAGTGTTACATTAAAGAATTTTGCCGAAGAACAAACAAAATTGTCGTAAAACATCCAAACACGTTTCATATATAAGTCTGCAGGTTGATATTTGGAAGCGGTGGCATAATTTTATGGTATTATTGAATTGTACTTGACATTCATTGCTATGATTTATTTCTGCCAATAATGATAGCTGGTGATTTTTGACAACCAAAACTTTTGTAACAGCAGAGTTTCCAATAATGATAGCTGGTGATTTTTGATAACCAAAACTTTTGTAACAGCAGAGTTTCACTCGGAGTTTCAGATTATTAGATTAATTAAGAAATGGAAGATACAGAGAAAAGTTATTCTAGTTTCGTCAAGCAAATTAGCCTTATCAAACGATTATTTCCAATATACTATATGTCATAGTTCATTGAACTTTTTTTTGTAGACATGAAGGGGTTTGCTTTTCTTTTTCACTAAATTTCTAGGACAGAGTCAAACATGTGCTTCATAACCATAGCAAAACTTGTAATACTAGTAAGATTGGGAAAATTGTGGGCTCATATGCCTTTCGGATGGGTAACAGGTGCAGCGGCAGCGCAGTTAGTTGATGCGTCTTTTCTACCGGACAGGAGAGCTGGGTTCTATCTCGGTCCGGAAGCATTTTTTCAATTTATTTTTTCCTCCATACATGTGTGACTGTCACTAATCCACCTAATCACCTGTATCTAGATTAAGATATTCATTAAGATTCATTATTTTTGTAGTTAGTAATTATGTTTGGGAATACTTTGCTGATAAGTTCGTCTTTCGATGAGACAAAGGTGCAGAAATTCTGAGGAAATGAAATCAATCCACCCGATTCGTCGACCGGTACTCGACCATTACAGATAGTCAGCAACTGCTCAGAGAAATATTCAGCAGATGTATCATTAAGCAATGCAACTCTCATGTTTGTTGTCAGCTGAAGTTTCTTCACATAGCGCCATAGATTTGATGATTTGAGGCAAGCGTTTATTTCGTCGGCAGCCGTTGATCTTGGAATTACTGGCAGTGTTTGGCGGAAATCGCCAGACAGTAAAATTATCGCACCTCCAAAACATTTCGAGTCATTGCGTAGATCATTCAATGTTCAGTTAAGTACTTCTACTTCACGTTTGTGCGCCATTCGTCCCATATGATGATTTTCGATGCTGATAAAACTTTGGCCATTGCGGAGTTTTTTGAAATATTATATGTCTGTTCTTCAATAGTTTGAAGATTCAACGGCAATTTTAATGCTGAATGAGCCGTACGGCATCCTTCTAACAATGTGGCTGCTATTCCAGAAGAAGCAACTGCAAGCGCAATGTTGGATCTCGCACGAACAGTAGCTAAAACTAATGACATCAGAAATGACTTACCAGTTCCACCAGGGACATCCAGGAAATATAAACCACCATTTCCATCATCAATTGCCTTCATTACCCATTGACAAAATTACGTTTAGCTGTCAACACGTCAGCAGAAGGCAGGTCCTCCTCTCTCGTCGGACAGACGCTCAGTGTTTACTGTGCGTTAGACATATACAGTTCACCGTATTATAAAAATGTAACCAGCAAGCACCTAATATTCTTTATGTGAAATGTGGTTTAAAAATGATACTAATTTTTTATATGTACCTTATTATTATCCTTATTCAATCCTACAAAAGAAACAATTCGCTAATGGTAGGTATAATATATTTACCTACACAAAATAATCAATAAAATATTTTATTAATAAATAACATTTCCTTACATACCATATTAATTTATATGTATATGAAATTTAAGTATTAACCTGAGCTTTTCTCAAGTTAAACAATTTCAATATTAAATAGTTCAACTTAGATTAGTTCAAGTTAACACTTCTGTCGGCTTCCCGAGACGCACACGTTTTTTTATTGAAATTTGTTTTTAAGTTATGTTATAAAAAATGAAGATTTGTACTTTTCAAAAAAACTTTTTCTTAATATGTATTACTCTTTGAAATAAACTATTATTTGAAGACTCAAACAGTCAAAAATAAATAAATACTGCATCACATGCGATCAAATCCGATAGCATTATTTGGATTTTGTAGAAAAACACATTCAGTATGGCGCTATTCTAAAGAAAATATGTCTGGAATAAATCATTGGCAAAGTAAAGAAGTGTTACTGTTGTATTCAGTTTAATTTTACAACAAAGGTGCAATAACAAAAAATGAAAAAGTCAAAACTATCTTATCACTTCATTATCAGATAGATACAAGTTAGAAACATATTCATACCGTATTCCAAAATAAGATCCTCTCACTAATTGTGGCAGTGAGCGATCACCTTCAAGTCAAGAACTTTATGCTTATGAAATACATACACTTTATGAAAATATTTCTTAAGATGATGAAGGATTGTTAAGCTGATAAATATTGAAAGATATGATAAATAATACATGTGTTTACCATGATAATTTCCTTTGGTAGTACTTACGATAATTTGTTTGAATTTTTGTATTCCGTATTTATTAATTTATTCAACGGCAAATCCAATTTACAAAAACATATTTAACAAAGTGTGAGGAACTATTTTTGAATGCTAATGTCGGATGTCTACATTACAATTTACAATTACATTTAGTAAAGTGTGAAATACAAAATATCAATAAATCCTTATTACGTGGTTTTTTGTCCCGATAAGTTATCGCTTTTAAACGACTGTTGAAAATATTATTCGATGTCTTCAGTAAAATTGTATTCAAAAATTGTTCCTGTCTGAAGAAAATAAGTCCAAAATAACTAAATAATACTTCTCTTTTCCAAACATTTTATCCTTAATGTTATCAGTACTTTCAATACAATTTCATAGCATCCAGTGGTCTGTCTGTGTCGTTACTATCAAAACGATTTGTTGGCACGCCGCGTGTTTGACTGTTTCACAGTGTTAACTCGTAGTTGTTTCAATTTTATGTTATTTTCAAGAGGATGGATGTTGCATACAATAGTGGTAGTGATACCCCAGTAGATATATAGTATCTAATATGTTATCGGCGAAATCCAAGTTAGTATGTGAGAAAATATATGAGAAAACATGTGAAATTTCGTGAATGCTGCGACAAGAATCATTTGAAAAAAGGTTTCTGAAAATGTGCTTACATGCTATTTTTAGAAAAAATAAAAAATTATAAAACCTCCTACGTTATTGAATGTCTATTCAATATTGAAAAGTAGATTGGATGTTAAGTAAAATATTGATATAAGGAAGTTTTCAAAATTGGTCCCGCTCATCAAGAACAAAAGCGTCAGATACCGAGGAACGAAATTAAAAGTTTTATCAAGGGATGATATCAATAAATGTATTCAAGATTCTAATAACCAATCTAATTTACTTACAGATATAATCATACAGATATAATCATAATTTTTTATTTGTAGGTTGTCCTAATTATTGATTGTTAAAATACCTGATACGAAGACCTATTGCGCAAGAAAGTTTCAGAATATATTTGAAATATTAGAGAGGAAAATGTATTAACCAACATGTGAGGATAAATAAAAAAGGAAAAATTCCCAGCTTGATTGCAAAATGGCTTGGAAAATACATCTATAAGAGCTACACAGGTCACTGTTTCAGAAGAAGCTCTGTAACTCTTCTGGTCAATGCAGAGAACAACATTACATCCATAAAATGTCACGTTGGCTGGACATCTACCTCCGTAATGAATCATTATGTCTAGTGACTAGATTACTAAAAGATAAAACAATTCTGGTACTTACAAGAAAAAATATGTAACAAATCTGTTACTTACAAAGAAAATGATAAGGTAAAGAGAAGCGAAAACGCTATAGCTTTTCAATTGATTTTTAAAGACCTGAAGTGATACATTAAACAGATCTAAGTTATTATGATATTAATTTCCCAGCTTCAAAATACGAGGAATCGGACTGTTCAAAGCATAACTGGTATGGAAAAAATGTATATGTATGTATTTTTTTTATATGAAAAGTTATTAGTTGAAGTAGTTCTAGGCAGTTTATCTCACTATTTATTAATTTGAAGAGGAAACTCAAGTTTATAGAAATTCTCCTGTCTTCTAAAGATTTTATATTTAACTTGGTTAAAGTTGAGTGCAATCATATTCATTTAGATGAATACCAAAGTGAAGAGCACAATTCCTTAAGAATTTCTTTTGAACGCTCTCAATCAAATCGATATTTACATTATAGTATATGGGTCCCATATAACGGAACAATATTCAAGAATGAATCTTACGAAAGCAGAATATGAAGTATTTTTTGTTTTAATTGAAAAATCAGTAGAAATTCTCAACACAAAACCCAGTATTTTGAGACTTTTTGCCACAATTTCTGATACTTGACTTAATAGCTATCTACCTTTCGGCGATTCACCAAATCAAAGAATAGCTCTCCTTGATTAAACGTCAGAGTTAACTTTTCTGTCTTTTTTATTTTATTGTATTCTGTATTTTTCTTGTAGGGGAATGTATGTGTTTTTTCGTGTTAGATACAGATGACGCACGTCATGACTCATTGCTCTATGTGTAGGTAGATTTCCCTTCCTTTTCCATGTGAGGCAAACAATGCTGGCTGCATTTTCTCCATAAAAATATAATGTGGTGAAGATCTATATACGCCATCTAACCCGTAACTCTGCCTGTGAGTGTATTATGAAACGTGTTAGGAATCACACGTTAAAAGGTAAGACCTCGTTAGTCCTTAGCTCGCACAAGTTTCTCAACTTCTGAAAGTTGTTCGTATGGGGGCGGCAGCTGATTAACGGAAAAACAGATTTTAAACTAAACCCGTATAAAGGCACGTATCATAAATTATGTATGATCTATAGGGTGTAGATACTAACTTCACCAATTAAAACAGCACCGGCACGAATCACGAGCTCATGATGGAACGATAAAATGGTGAAGCGATAAAATGTAAAATGTAATGTAATATGTTCCATTTTAATTACGTAATATAAATTTGGTTAATTACCTTGTTTGTGTTTCTCTAAGGACAGGTAACCAGATTTCATTGATGTTCATTGCATCTTCTTTTCTATTGAAATCATCCCTGAAAAACTGACTTTCTATTGCTTTTATATATACTCATGGATAGTAATTTTGAGTTTTATCAATTACTACTGTATCTACGAATAAGATAATGTAAGTGCATTGTTTGTTGGGAGCATGTTCAGCTACATCTGATTTGTCGGAGTCGAGTCGACAATTTGTTTTGTATTCAGAGAGACGGGTACCTACACTTCTTTTCGTGGTTCCAATGTAGACCGACCCACAGCTAAAAGAAATCCGGTATCCCCCGACGGTTGATAAAGTTTCTCAACAGACATTAGACTTTGTCTGATAGTCTTTGTTGGCCTAAATATTGGTTTCACGTCGTGTTTCTCTAAGATTTTCCCAACTCAGTATCTAACATTTTCAACACAAGAAAGGGAAGCTTTAGCGTTCTCTCTCCAGGGTCGTATAATCCGCTAGAGTTGTCTTGTGCTGTACTCATTCCTTTTGAAGGCATTCTTTGGGTAATTGAGTTCCTCAGGAAGACTCTCAGGTTCACAGGTACGTCGTGCTCTCCTAACCAACGTTCTAATTACCCCATTTTCTGTTATGGCTGGTAGTTAGAAAACCGAATATGCTCACAACAAAGAAGGTACTCACATTATCTCATTCGAAGATACAGTAATACTCGATAAAACTCAAAATTACTCGCACTATCCAAGAGAATATGGAGAATCAATATAAAATCCAAAATCACAGGGATAATGTCAATAGAAAAGAAGAGGCAATGAAAATCAATAAAGTCTGGCTACCTGGCCCACGGTAGCCACATCTTATTTGAGTTCATCACTCACTGCATTGGCAGCTGCTTTTTTTAGCTGCCCCACACGAACAAGCTCGCGAAACCGCTTCTCTATTTTGCTTATTGTTCCTTGAAATATGGGCCATAAATTAGGAAATTTCTCCTGAAATAGGCGAGCTACTTCCTGTTGTGTTCGGGTTTTATCCCCGTTACACATCATTTATGAAACTGTTATTTTATGCAAATGGTAAAAAATATAGAAATTTTCATTTCTCTTTTCATTATGATTCCTACCACGTAGTAACGGCTACATCCATCAATTTATTATGCATTTCCGTTAATCTAACCGTTTGTCAGACTTTAAATTAACGAACTTTAAACTCCAATTAAAATACTGACAACTAATGTTGTCACATACAAAACAAGTTGACAAGACGTTTTAAACTAACATTGCCAGAGAAATTATTTACAGTTTTTTAAAGTATACCATCTAAAAAGAACATTGCTATGGTTTTTGCTTATCTTCTTATTATCAATACCTAAACATGAAATAAGTTTTGAGTATATTGCAATAAGTTTTGAGTGTATTTTATGGAATTTCGATAGGCACATGATTTTAATTTATTTTATCCTAATTGGTGCAATAAACTTGAAAGCGATAATATTCTTGAATAGAGAATGAATAGACCTCGACGGGAGTTGAAGGTAGGGGTGGCATTTTTCCGTTGAAGTATGTCATTTTATAATTTAAATTTGACGTGTTACGGGATTTTGTTAAAATATGTACCGTAACCGAAATAATGAATTTTTCCATTTGGCTTTTACACACTGTTCGGTTTTTGTGAATTTATTTTATTAAAAAAAATATTTCATTTTGTCACACCGGGCAAACTATTTAGCTCATTCGTCCTAAATCTGATTAATATAACCGATAGTGAAGGTACAATATATTCTCGGAAAAAAAGTATGTATGTGAAGGTGGAAAAATATGAGGTATTTTTACAATTTCCTTAATTTGCTGCAATGCCAATGTATATACCCATTTGTAAAGGAAGCAGGCGAATCCACAACTGATTATAAAACGTCATCAACAACTGTCATAGAGAACTAGAACGGACAAATCTAGAATTTGGATGTCTCTATTCACCCAAAATGCATCATCCTTCTGAAGAAAAGTCACATCTAAACTTGATATACTTAATATTCAATATTCAATTGAAATTGGTATATCAAAGTTATAGAAAACTGAAAGTAAAGAAAATTCCAACAATGCAATGGCAGACACTCCTTCGAAAATTCGCGAACCAAGTGATACGACGAAGTAAACATAAAATGTTATAAACCGTTAATGATGAACATTCCTTCCTCATCAAATAAGAAATATAATAATTCAATCAGCAAAAATTTTTAATTTCATGCACGACTGATCCACACCTGTGATATTAATGCAATAATTTCAATCGATCATTTTTAAATTCCATTTGTTCAACATCAGGGAATAAATGTTTCTATTAAATTCAAGGACCTGATGATTTATTGCAGATGTAGAAGATAGGTGGTGTCTGTGAATAATTTCGTTTAGTTCGCGCTATCCAAATTGCTATTCTTAGTTCATCAGGAGCAAGTGAGGCAATATACTGTGCAATAATCTTTCACGTTTTGGTTACAATCTGAACTTCTAGAATCAGTTACATGCCTAAGTATGAAATTTATTGGAAATACTCTTTTTCAGTATAATTAAATGCACAAAAATCAAAATGAGTATTAAAGAGTAAAGTAACACACACACGCACTAACGCTCATCAAAATCATGACACGTCACTGTCTTTTTCCCAAATAAATACTAGTTTTGTAATTGCCCTGCATAAAATAGTTATTTACGTATTAAATGCGTTAAATTAATGTTGTTTTAATGATAGATGAGAGTGTTACTTTTTGGCCGAGACCGCAGGCCGAAAAATTCTCTCGAATGTGCCATGAAACACGAATTTTATACACGAAATACAAATAACATTTTTTGTACAACTGTGAATGTGAATTTACATCGTCTGAAATATATTGAAAAAAATACTTCTGATACATCTTAACGTGGTTTTTTGTCCCGATAAGTTATTGCTTTTAAACGACTGTTGTCTTGAAAATATTATTCAATGTTTTCAGTGAAATCGTATTAAAAAAACTTTCCAGGCTGCAACAAATACGTCTAAAATAACTAAATAAAACTTCTGTTTTCCATATATTTCATCCTTAATGTTCATCAATACACTAATACAATTTGACAGCATCCAGTGGTTACTAGTGACGTTACTATAGAAAGTATTTGTTGGCACGCCGCGTGTTCGAGACTATTTGACTGAGTTTGCTCGTAGTTGCTTCAATTTCAAGTTATTTTCAAGAGGATGGATGTTGATTATAATAGTGGTAGTGATATCCCATATATATGTTACCGGCCAAATCCAAGTTAGTATGTGAGAAAATGTTTCTGAAAATATATGCTATTTCGAGGAAAAATAAAAAATTATAAAACCTCCTACGTTATGGAGTGTACTATTCAATGTTAAAAAGTACATTATAGCTTGGAAAAGATATGTATAAAAGCTACCTACACAGGTTACTGTTTAAGGAGAAGCTATGTAACTCTTCTGGTCAGTGCAGGAGGTACCATTACATCCATAAAACGTGACATTGGCTGGAAATCTGCATCCGTATCAGAAGCATATATAGAAGATAGTTTTAATAACAAAATTGAGATTTATAACAAAATACTGAATTGTCCATCTTCTTCCAAACAAATCAAAATATCAGATAAAATTGTGGAATAAATTCTTCAAGCAATACCTGATTTTTCTGATCAACAGTAACATGAAGCATCTTCGAATATTTATGTTGGAGTTATTTTACGAATTATTATTCCAACGAATTAAATTGTTTATTGATGGAAAATCAATTAACAATTGACTCTATCGAAAATAACTCTTTCAAAAAGTAATATTTCATGTTTATTTTGTGAATTATTTTTTTCACGGAGAAAAAGTAAACATTTACGCATCAATAGAGATTCAGAAATATCAAGATTTTTTGACAGTTTTAAAATGTCCGCCTCCTGCAAGTATGCAAGCTTGAGCTCTCCCTCTCATTGACTCGCATACTATCTGGAAAAATCTTTGTTGCTTCACACGAAACTAATACGTGGTTTCGCAATTCTTCCTCAGTTTGACTTAGTTGACTGTACACCGAAGTGTAAACAAATTGTCATAAATCTATTTTCCCACGGCCTATCCATCGATTATGAAAGTTTTGGTTAGTATTCTGTCATGTATAGGCAAGTGCAATGAAATTTGACTGTCGAATTAAGAATTTTCGTTAACTTTATGTAGAAATCATTGGCTGAAATTCATTCGCAAGAGAAATTTATCATATCAGGCTCTACTCCATCGAAATAATCATACAGAATCCTCCATAATGGAATATGGACGATATTCAAATTATTGGCAACTTGTCTCGTATACTTATTTCAGAATTTTCGTCAACTGAATTTGAAACAACTACATCAATTGCTGGAGTTCTTGCAGTTCGATGT
Organism: Leptinotarsa undecemlineata; assembly: GCA_015342065.1. NCBI lineage: Eukaryota > Metazoa > Arthropoda > Insecta > Coleoptera > Chrysomelidae > Leptinotarsa > Leptinotarsa undecemlineata. The sequence continues at coordinate 14,045 of WOGP01003595.1, forward strand.
GCTACTTTCAGATGATATTTTGGCTCAAAACGTCATATTTCACAAAATATTCTGTGGTGCTTGAAATCGTCCGAGCATCAGGAATCAATCTAATTGGTAAGCGCGCTTGACACAGTCGCCTAGCTCCATATGTGTTCTCGTCAGCAAATCCATATGCATGTCTGCTGTTTTTCATGCTCAGCCAAAAAGTTCATACTTCAACTAAAATTATGAAAAGTACAGTAGCATTCCAACAAAGAATAAACTGATATTTCAAAAACGAAAAAAAAACACTTTAAGCAAAATGTAGCGTAGTGATTCGTATCAAATAATTTTTTGATAAATGAAATCATATTTCATGTTTATGACGGTCAATAGCGTTAGAATATATTTTTCTAGAAAATCCATATTATATCAGAAACTTAGTGATAGGTCATAAATATTTCAATTTTTTTTATTCTATACCTATCCCATCATGATATCTATACTCAATCAGAAAATATTGAAGTTGAAAAAAATGTTTTCAAAATCTTGAAAAAATAAAGTAGATGAACATTCTCACAATCGAAAATAAACGTTTTAAAAAAAAACTTCGGAATACATGATATACTCACAGGAGAAATCGTATATCAGTCCAATCATTGAAGGTATAGTCGAAGTAACCGGTATTGTGAATCATTAAAGGTGTCGGCACCCTCAAAGGCCAAAAAAACCAATACAAAGAAATTATACCGCTGCCAACTAGTCCAAGTGGACTGAAGAATTGGCGGTTCCTATTGGATGATTTTACTAACCGAGTATTATGATTGGCTGAAGAGCCATAAAATTGAATTTGAATTCATGTTATGGTGACAAATAGAACGCGAGGATGTTTATACTCGTTGTGTTGTCAATGTTTAGTTCAGGAAGTGATCGCGATTTGAGTGTTGAAATTCGATATTGGTATATATC
>WOGP01003596.1:0-14973 GCA_015342065.1 Leptinotarsa undecemlineata
ATTACATTTAATTTTCGATTTTGTTGCAGTACATTGCACTAACTGAAATTTAATAATAAAATTTGAAAATTGATTATTTCAGCATCACATAGAAAGTTAGTTGACGTAAATATTTATTATGATGTAATAATTATGATGATTTGAAAATTACCAATTCCTTAACCGTTCATTCACTGGTGCTTCTACCCTACCAATTTTATTCTAGGTGCAAATTTTTGTAACTCCACTCCTATTTTTGGTCTAACTTGACCGGATAAATATTCTGTTCTGTGTTTTGATTCAATTATCAATGGAATGATAATATTCTGATTATTCTCGATTCGCTCATATGTTACCGCATTCAATTATAATTTCTACAAAAATATACTTATAGTAACTTTTTTATTCATTTAATTTAATAAAATATTAATTATTGATCGGATGCCTATGAAGAACAAAATTTCATTCTATTCATAGTAGAACAACTAACCCTTTACTCATTACTCATTTGCAGCTAGTGAATCGAACATTACGGTACCTGATACCGTTATGTGTTACCTAACAGAACTTTTTTTTTGAAAATGATGACGTTTCAGTTTCGACTTTTGAGCAGTTCCCACTCAAAAATGGTAATTAGAAATCTCACTGAAATCTGTACGAAATGTACAAGCTGTGTGCACTATTTTTCCATATCAACGACAGCTAAGATAACAATAATAACCATGTACAATTATTATAAAGAGTAACTGTCACAATCCAATATCGTAGCCAGATAAAAAAAATACTTCTGTGGAGAATCCTACACTGACACCTGTCGGATATAATTCAACACCTATAAACCCTTCTGTGTGATTGCACATTCCGAGAGTAGCGAACTTCCACACTTTGTATGAGTGAAAAGAGTGAAATTGTACATAGAAAACGTATTTCCATCTCCCCACTATCAACCCCTACATGCCAGTTCTACTACTCGTTGGAGGCGAACTGGATAGTTTGTATATAATGTTATGATTTCAATTCAAATATAGTAAATAAATATACCCAAAAATTATTTTATGTACAATTTCAACGAAATGACAATTGTAGAGGCAAGGGCGGTAAAAACTGTACAGCCTATACCTTAAAAATTTGTAAATCCGCCACTTGTCTTCAATATACAATAGAGAAAAACATCCATACACATATACTCAACTTTTTTTTTTGTAAAAAAGAGGGGAACAATATTCATAGGCTGTGTGCCGGATCCTCAACAACTTATATCCCTCTCCTGTTTTCCAGCAGTACGTGTTCACACAAACATTTGAATAATAAATATATCACAGTTGTTTCTGACACAGGTGAAATGCATTCAAAATATATACGACGCTTACACAACACATTTAAATAATATATCGGGTTGCAGTGGTGTTCAAATAAACCCACTCACTTTGGTCCAAACCTAATCTAATATCACATGTTTCTTGCAGCTAACTATCATAGTTGTCTACCACTTTGTGTTTCGACTGGTCTCAGGCTTTCTCAAACTTATTTTTCGAGTTTCTCATCTCTCTCCTCAGTTTCGATGATTGCTCTTATCGATTTGTAGATTTTATTCCAAGTCTCTTCACGACATATGAGGCTTTTATCATATTTTCGGCATTGAATATAATATTTGTTTCATGTTTGTACAGAAGTCTGCCATTTTCTCATCGTATACAAACAAAGACGGTGTGTTCTACATCATCGTCTGCATTGCAGTACATACAATCTGAAGATACTGCTCTCCTGTGATACATACAGATACTTTCGGAAACAGCCGTGCTGGGTGAGGTGATGGTCCACCTCCCCATATTTTCGATACAACCAACTCTCTATGGCAGGTATTAGTCGATATGTCCATCTACCGTATCGACCGTTGTCCCATTTCCGTTGCCAGCTATTTATCAAGTTTTCCCTGCCGATTCTCATAGAAATGCCTGCATACTGCTCTTTCCTCTCGATGGTTTGGAACTACAAAATCTGAGAGTGAAACACTCTAGACAACATCTTTCTTAAAGAAGAACTTAGACCCCCCCAACATTGGGCATCAGAATGTTCAATGCAGGAACTGTTCTCTCTGCCTTGAGGATACTTTGGGATACGTGTTCGGCAAAGGTAAGCTTTATGTCAAGCCATACCCCAACAACTACTCAACAGCTCTGCTCAGTACTATATTCGTGCCTTGCAGTTGGTCTCAGCTTTCTCCTTTGGTGTTTGCAGTGTTTATTAAGAGTCCTTTTTTTCAGCAATCAACATCGCCACATCATTAGCAAAACCGATCAATGTGACGCTTTCGGGCATTTCTAACGAAAATAACTTGGCGTATAGAATTTTCCATGAGGTAGAGCCAAGAACTGAGCCCTGAGGCATGCCGCTGTTTTACACTAACAAGTTTTGCCTTTTACTTCGTTTCGAGAAGAATCTGTTTTTCTGATAGGTAGGATGCGATTATACTCTCATTGATTCCACTCCTCCTTAAGGACTCCATATGAGCTGCAACGATGTACTATCGAAGGCATTTTTTACGTCTAGAGTTTTAAACGCACACTATTTTCGAAGAGCGGCGGCTTCCTGTACAATACCCATTACCATATTGACTGCGTCTAAAGTTTTTCTTTCTTTTCGTAATCCAAACTATTGGTCGAATAGTCCTCCGGTACGCATTAGTTCGTCATTGAGATATATGAGTAAAAGTTGCTCAATAAGTTCACCTTCTGAATCAAGTAAGTACATTGGTCTATATGACGAAGAATTATCTAGGGGTTTGCCGCCTTTCTTGAAAAGCACGAGGTTAGCGTTCTTCCATTCACTTAGGAAGTTAAAGTGTTATTTGAGTTTTGTAAGGTCACTTCTTCAACTATTTCTGGCAGGATATTTGCTGGCCCAGGGGCCTTGTTAGTTTTCAATTTCATGAAGGTATTTACTAGTTCATCTTTTGTAAAATTAATGAATCTCGCGATCTTATCACAGTTGAAGTGGACTTTCTTTCTCATGAATGGAAAACAAGTCACCACTTACTTCATTTTGTTTGCGGCCAAATTTTATTTGGGAGGAAATCCCAGAGTTCCGTTCATCGCTATCTTGTACCCATTAGCCCAGATGTCTCTATTTACTCCTTCACATAGTTCTTCCACATTCTTCTTTTCTTGATTTCCCTCTAGGATTCCCAGTGAATTTGACTGTCCATAGGCGGAAATCTTCTAACGCATCTCGGGTATTCTCTACATTTCTGAAGGTACTGTTTTCGTAGTAGTGCAATATCATTGTTCCATCAGTAATTCGGTTTCCTCGAACTACAACTCTTCTTTTTTGGCACCACCTCATCACAAATCCAGTTCTTTTTTTTTAAACTGTCTTGATTGTAGTAATTATCATATTATCTTCGGAGTTATTTAATATGTCATTCAGCTTCTGCCGGTCGAGTTTTTTTCATCTGCCATCCTTGTAGTGAGATTTGTTCATACACCTGTACGTTGTCTGTGATCTCGAACAGAATGTAATTATAGTCACTCAACGATTCGTCTTCTAATACTTTCCACTGAATTATCTTTTTGACAGATATTCTCTATAGATATAGTCAAGTTCAGGGTAGAACCATTTTTACGTCCAAATGCAATCCACTCCTTCATAACATCGTCCTCTCGTGTCTCTATAGTTCATACCCCATTGTGGACATTTAGCATTGAAATCACCAGCAGTAATGCATTCCCCTTTATTGTCGTTTATAAGGAGCTATTTTTCCTGCAAACATTCCTCTTAGTCTTCGATGTCAGCGTTAATTGAAGAATAACAGCTAAATATTTGAAAATTTTTTTGAAGGTTTCATATGTGATCATATGTCCTTTTATTCCTTTACTGTATCCTAGTATTCAAATTGCTGTTTTGGAATCGTCCCCATACACCTAGTATTTTCATTCTATACTGTGCCTATGTTGGGTTTACTCACAATAACTATTTCTACTTCAAGCTTATTTGTCTGTAGCAAGAGCCATATCGTGAGCTGGTCCCCTTCTCTTAAAATTCATTTGCAGGATTCTTGTCATTGTCAGTATTTGAAATTGCCACTTCCATTTGCATGGCTAACCGTACTTACATGCTCTTTTGCGGTTAACACTTCACCAGTTGTTTTTGTTCCAGTGACCGCTTCCTGCACCGTTTGCGAGGTTAATAATATTTTTTTCTTATTCGGTTGTGTTGGGCATTTGAGTGCACCTGATTGGTGCCCTTCTGTTCTACAAAAAATGCAATATGGCTTTTTTAGACACTTACTAACCCCATGTCCCTCTTCAACACACCTCAGACAAAATCTACCTCGATCTGGCCCTGTGCATTGTTCTTTGAAATGTCAAAATTCTCTATATTTAAAACAGCGAATATCTTTATGACTTTCAGCGAATCTACAGATCGCCTAACCAATCATTGTTTCCATTTTTTTTCATAATAATAATGTTTATTTATCAAAAAATTTACAATATAGAATACATAAATTTATATCAGTAGTATTTGAGAGCTGCATGAATAAACAATGGCATTACTGAAGAAACAATCGCAATATTGCTCCTTGTGCGTGATATAGCATCTAGAAAAGATTTTTAAAAATGCCAAAAAAAAAACATTCATGTAGCACATAATACAATATTTAAAATATCACGATTGGTTATCAGTTTCATGCAAGATATTACATGAGTCGGTAAAAACGTCACGAGTGAATAACACGATCGGTTTGATATCTCAGTGAACATAATATACATATGTATATCACATTACAAATCATCTGAATATCACCAATAGATGGTTAACAGTTTTATGCAAGGTATCACATGAGATAAATATCACAGTCGGAAAAAAGTCACATCTAAAGTCTCATTAGAGATATATATCATTGTCTTTTGAATAGGACAAACAATTTGTTAAAACTAATAAATTATAACGGGTTTGAATTTTTGCAGTTTTTTCAGTAAAATAATTTTTTGGAATATATCTGTCATAACTATTTAGCCAATTTTTTACTTGTTTCTTAAAATTAACGTAGTTTCAACTAGTTTTTATGGTGTTAGGTAGTGTAAATCCCAAGTTTTTGGACCCAGATAGCTGCAATTCCTCTGTCCCACTGTTTTGATACATTTCGGAACCACAACACTATTTTTTGTCTCCTAGTATTGTATGGGTGATCCGAGCGTGTTATTTCAATTTCATTTTTGTATATTTTCTGCAACATTTTTTGGCAATAGAGTTGTCTAACATCGAAAATGCCACTTTCTTTATATAAATTATCGCTTGGATACATCCTTCCTTTTCCCAAAATGATTTTGAGAATTTTTCTTTGTACAATATTGAGGCAATTTGAGTGCTATGGATCTTGTTATTTTTATTATTGTCAACTTCATCCAGGAGATATCGTTGTAATTTCATTTCATTTCAATCGATTTTATGAACCTTCTTGAAATTTCAACGCCACTTTATCAAGCAGTGTGGTGCATTGTCGGAGTGTTCGATTTACACCTAAAGAATTTTTGCAAATTTCTATGTTACTGATCATCATAAATACTCTACCCGTGTTGGACATTATCATTAGCTAAAAAAAGTCTTGTGTTAAATTATCACGTATGACTTCGTTTTTCTTCAATTGTTTGAACATGAGCTTGATGTTTATAATTTTTGTAATGTAAGTACCTACTACTTTATCGAAATCACTAAGTCTTTCTAATATTCATTATTGTGTGTAGTTGTTTCTGGATTTACTGAAGATGGGTAGCTTACAGAATATGTCTAATTGCCATCGACCTCCAATATTTTCAATTTCGCGACTTACAAATATATATGTATTTATTTTGAGAGTTCGACCTGTTTTTATTCTGATTCTTAAAATAGTATGTTTCAAATGAAATATTTTTATATTTGCTTGTATTGCCGAAACTTATTTATTCAATTCAGATCAAATAGAAAATTAAATTATTTCAATGAGCCAATTCCAAGGTAATACAAAAAATCGTAATTGGAAAATATTTTATCGAATCAAAACTCTGATTATTCATCATCAATACAGGAAAATGTTAACTAGTTTGTTTAATCTATGCAATAAAAACGCATCCGTGGTTTGCCATGCTTCTAAGTTCACGTCCGCCAACTTTAATTCACATAAGAATATTCGTTATAATTAATATGCACTTTCGAATCACAGGAATCACAGCGACACTACTCACAACGGTCATTCAACAGAATATTACACACATAAAAGCACGTGACACGAATATAACTATTCCACGTGTCCCCAATTTCACCAAAATCGCTTGCGAGTGAGATGATATTTTATTTTCTCCAATAAAATAAATTCATTGAATTGATTTTCATTTCATAGTTCTAATAAAATTATATCATAGATATAATTAAAAAAAAATCACTTCACATATTCTGACACTCACATTTAGTATTTCAGATTGATTGATATTGTATTACTTAGTGATTTCGAAAATGTTTCCCCTTTTTTGAACTGGAGCAAAAAGTATCAAAAGTGCATTTTGAACTCTTTTTCAATCAACGAAGCCCATTTTTGAAATTCTTTCATTTTAGAGAGCTAAGTGAAAAATTCTCTTTCTGAAAGCAACCTGGACGCCCCTAACTGATACGCCAGCCTACTCATCGAACAAACATATGACCTCTTCCTTAAAGAATACAGCCTGGAACCACGGGTAAAATTCTAGTCGTGTACCGAACCGTCTACAGAATTCAAGAAAGGACCTTTATCGATATGATCCCGTCTTCATGACCCAAGCAGGCAGTTCAGAAAGTGAATCGAGCGGCTAAACAAGATAAACAATTCAAATAGTGGAAATGAATTAAGCGTTAGTTGCTAAGTGTTGTAATTAATAAATTAGTTTGTGATTATTGAAATATTGTTGGAAATAAATTTGTTTAAGACAGTTAATTCATTAATTTTTTATAATAGTTTCAAAACAGCGAATAACTTTTATAACGTTTCTGAATCTGATGTTAAAGCTACAACTTCAAGTCCGAGCAATATCTGCATTCGTTCTTCAGAAAAATATGAAAAATTCGGTGATTTTGATGAGATGATCGAAAGGAAGACAAAAAAATATTTTGGAAGTATTACATAGCATGATATGGGTATATATCATTTCATCAAAATGAGTTTCACTGTTTAAGAGCTCTTTGGAAACCACTGATTATCAGAACAAAGCGACGAATGAAAAATTTGCATTCCAGACAAACATTCAAATTGATATTTCTTACTTTCTTCTGCTCTCAATAAGATTCAGTGACTTTAATCACTTACACTAACACCGATTGTGACACAAAAAGATGTGCTAATAATGAGGAATTGGAATCGAGAATATTTTATACGAATCTTTTGTATCCCAATATCGCTTTTTCAGATCATCCCATAATTGAATTAAAAATGGCAATCTCCTGTCAGTATGTACAAAATTTCTGGAATTCCTCGAACTCATCTCAGATATCTTTGAATTCATTTACAAATTCGTGAATTCCATTCTAGGAGCTGGAATCGCTATATCCTCATTCAATTTTAATGCTGAAACAATCCTCTCTGATGTCGAAGAGAGACATAGCTCTATTTTGTATCTTTGAAATGTAATACCTTCTTGATTGACACTTGAAAATAAGAAGCCTGTTCAAAAAAATAAGGTGAATGCTCAAATTTCGCGGGATGTGTTCGATCGATAAGCGATTTTTTTATGTTGGTACACTCGTCTCAAACACATTTTCACAGTTTTAGCAGTCCAGCATGTCTAGTTTTTTTGTGAGGCACATAAAAGTTGGGAAATTTTTCGATTTTTCGCTGACAAATTTGCATCAAATATTGTGTGAGAAATCTCACACACAAACAAATCTGTGTAAAATCTGTTTTTTCGTTAATCAGCTGTTAAATGGCATTGGGTATTCGAAAAAACACTCTCAAAATGTTGACAGTGGCCTACGATGATTACACTCAGGTCAGGAATATGTTTACAAGCGGCACAAGCTTTTCACAGAAGGTTGAGAAGATGTGAATGATGACGCTCATCTGGACACCCCAGCACATCAATAATCGATGAAAATCTTGTGAAAGTGGTAAACATTATTACGGAGAATCGTCTAATCACTATTAGAGAAGTTGCTGAGGATATCAACATATTACCTGTTGGCTTATGCCATGCAATGTTTTCGGAAACTTCAGGTATGAAGCATGTGGCAGCGAAGTTCTTTCCAAAATTGCTGAATTATGACCAAAATAACCGTCGCATGGGCGTCGCCCACGAATTTTTGAATAACATCAACGGCAATCCAGATTTGCTCAAAAGGGTCATAACTGGTTTTACACTTCCAATTAAAATTACTTTTCCATAATATTGATATTCAAGTTGAAAGGCATTTGAGTGTTCAAAATGTATCGTTCCTAATACTTCACTTCGAAACTATAATAGCCCCCTATAACACCTGCCAATGACTTCTTCAGCTAGTTGTGATACCTATTTACTGCGATTCATCACGCAACCATCATTTCTGGAAAATATTCGGGATTAAGCTATTATGGGCTATAAAATATTGATAAAGAAGGTGAAAATATTGTTAAAGAAAGCATTCATGTCCTCAATTTCATCCTGTAAATTATACATTGACAACACTTTCTGATTATATTTCTAAGGAAAATCACACTCTGTATTATTATACTTTAATTTTACTCATAATACAGTACGATACAGAAGACACACCGTTTTATTTTCCTCATCAGGTACTCTCCAAACCTTCATCTTTACTATTTGCTCATCATTTCTCATCTCTATACCTGACGAACTCAAGTTTTTCTACTAGTGACATTTTTCACTTCTTCTATGTATACACAGCGAACGTCCCAAGCCAGAGAACCACTTCAACAAGTTGGCGCTCTACGCGGACGACACGGCCCTGCTGGTAAGATCCACGAGCCAAGCGCATGTCACGAGGTACTTACAGTAACAGGCAGACATATTAGAGGAGTGGGCCAACCTGTGGAAGATCAGTATAAACCATGACAAGAGTCAGGCGATACTGTTCACCTGGAGATTCGTACAACCGAAAGGCAACGTCACCTTCAACGGACCAACAAAGCGACATACCTGGGAGTTATTTCAGACAGAAAGTTAATATTTCAGTCTCACGTACGGCAAATAATCGGAATGGCTGGACACGCTAGACAACGCCTGGCACCTATCATAGGACGCAGAAGCACCATGGGCTTGAACGTAAAGTTGCTGATGATCAGGACCGTTCTCATGCCCATAATACTGTATACTTGCACTGCCTGGAGCCAGTGCGCACAGACATACAGGAAGAAGATACAGTCGTTTATGAACGCGAGCGTAAGGGCCGCCGTAAACGAACCGTACTACATCCCCAACAGATTTATATACATAAACTTAGACCTAGACACACAATATGTGGACGTGTATATGAGAGAACACGTAGAAAGCGTGTTCGATAGAATCAGATCGCACGACAACCCAGCGCTATGTGATCTACACGATGCGTTGAATATGGATGACCCCAGATTCAGAGAAAGGGATAAACACCCGAGGCCAACAAAACAACACCAACGACCACCCGCACGAGTCGCCGCCAGACGACTCAGGTAAGCATAGTAATCAGATAAATTATCTTTTAGCAGGTTCACCGCAGAACAACTCGACCGCGATACTATTGCTCGATCCACTGAGGAACGCTCGACGCTAATAACAATAGCCGCCGGTTAGTTTTTGGGGACCCTCATGTAAAAATTCAGTTACGAATAGCCACGACAAAACATTTCAACCGATCGCGAAAGAATAGCAACTAAAGGCTGGCTTTCGACCAAAAGGTCAGATGTCAATCTTGCTGAAGTGCCCATCAGTAAGTTGAGGACCGCTCGTTTAGCGGAGATGGATGAAGTGGGGTAGTGGGTTCTCCTCGCTAACTAGGTGGGGGATGGAAGCTTTTACTTCATGGCACTCAACCCGGGAGGGTATATGGGGGGATATTTTTGATTTTGATATTCAATAACGGTAGCCGGACGCTAGGTAGGACGGTCGCTGGTTAGGTGGCGGGGTGGTTTGCTCCACTAACACAATCGACCGCTGCGCTGTATGAACCGGTGCCGGTGGTACAAGCCACGACGCAAGATGATCAATTTCCACTTTCAATTGTCCAAAACGTGCCATAAATCGTACTCAGATCGCAGAAGTTTAGAGTTCTGAAACTTATCGTTTGTAAGGAGGCTACAGCTAGTTAACGGAAAAACAGATGAACAGATTTTTAACAATTGAAATCTGGTTACTCTCCACTAATCCATATGGGTATGGTATGCGATTTTAATGTTAATATTCCATTTCAAGCAAGAATTAATCAAAACTGTGGTATATTGGCTATTAACATGCTAAGAATTGTACCTCAAAAGGCAGACATCGGTAATTTTGAACTTGAAACATTTTTAATTCTTGAGAGTTGTCTTTCGTAGGGGTTGTGCCACCTGGTTGATAAAAAACCGATTTCAAATACACTTTTTTAAACATATTCCAATGTTTGGTAGACAACTGTTCTATATCTAACGTTCCTAACATTAATGGGTTGAGATCTTACATCAACAAGATGCATTTTACTCCTCAGGAAGTATTTCCTATCTTCTGGCTTCAAGAATTTTTCATTTGGAAATTTGGTTGGAGTATATATAATATGTACTATTATATATGTCCTATAAGTTGCAATCTGAACTTTAATCCCTCTTCACATTAATTCAAAGCAGCAGATAACTAGTAGATTGAAGAATATCATTCATTAGCCATGTTGGTTTTGATCTCAATAAAAAACCGAAAAGCAACTGAACTGTTCTAAAGACAAGCAAAGGTGCTGCGTTCAATAGGTTTGAAATATACTTCCTCGCCCTAAAATGTAAGTAAACAAGCACATAAGTGAGTGTTCTATTAATGTGAAATTGGTCACGCACAACTGTGCGTGCACTTGATTAACTTATTGCCTGTTCCTGCCCAGCTGAATGAACCATCGAGAAAAAAAATACAGTAGCCTATCTATGTAATGAAAAATACATGAAAATACATTGTTTTTACCTACAGTATATATGTGCCCACTATGGTTGTCGATTAGAAACGATTTTTGTTGAATAGTAAATATTTGAAAAGTATTTGTGTAGGGAAAAAATCTTGAGAAGAATGAAAAACACGTGTACCGAAAGTTACAGCACTGTTCTATCTGGGTTTCACTCGTATTATCAATATTTTCAACATCAACCGCAATCGATGTGATGAAGCAGCGGTATAATTGAAATTCAATCTGTTGATGAATTGAAATATTTGAGATTGTTTGTTAATGGACGTCTCAGGTGGGACCTACACATTGATTATATGATTGAGAAATCGCAGTATATCTCACACAAACTCAAAATTTTTCAAGATTGCCTGCGATATAGGCAATCGATAACACTTGTTCAATTGATGACTCATTTATTTTGTAGAAATTCATATTGAATATAAAATAAAGAAAGTAACTTTTGTTTACTTTCTACTAAGTTTGTTGCTACAATCGATTTCGATTTGTAAGTGTATTTTTAGAAAACTGATGAATTATTGCCAATAAAAGTCCCTCAATTTACAATGATACAGTCAGGAGCCTGTGAAAGGGACTTGAAAAAACTTGTAAAATGCATCTATATTTTGCTCATTGTTCGTTGAGATATAGGCGGTAGATTGAAATTTCTCATGAAATAGGCGAGCAATTTCCTGTTGAGTTCGAATTCTATTTCCTTAACCAATCATTTGTAAAACTGCTATTTTATGCATTTCCGTTAATTTAACCATTTGTCAGACTTAAAGTTAACGAACTTAAAACCCAATTTGAAATACTGACAACTAATGTTGTAACATACAGAACAAGTTGACAAGGCGTTTCAATCTAACGTTGCCACGGAAATTATATTCAGTTTTTCAAAGGATGCCATCCAAAAAGAACTTTGTTATGGTTTTTGATTACTCTCTTACTATCGATACTTCAGCATGAAATGAGTTTTGACCATATTGCAATATGTTTTGGGTATATTTTATCGAATTTCGGTAACCACAATATTTCAATTTATATGATCTCAATTGTTGAGATAAATTTCAATCTTCCAAACCACTATACTTCTCATTTTAAAATTAGGGGTTGTACTGACATTCGACGGGGGTTAAAGATAGGGATAGCATTTCTCTATCGAAGTAAGTCAAATCACAATTCAAATTTGACGTGTTTCGAGATTTTCTTAAAATTTGTACGGTAACCGAAATAATGAATTTATTTCATTTGGATTTCACACACTGTATATGAACAATACAGTACAATCGGTCACTACTTATTTCCTCAAAAATAACGTTTAGCAGTTATAAAGACAATTGCATAATTTATGTTCTTCACATTGATTTTGGTTCGGTAAAGTCTAATTAATGAATTATCCTATTCCCTAGTCAGAGACATGTTCTTCTGCAGTATAACCAATATATACACTTCTTCCCATTTCATTCGATGTATTATTCCTTTGGATACATTTAGATGTTGTTGTTATTATTATTATTATTTACGAAAGATGTCGAAAAAATATTCGCAATGAACAAGTGAACTTCAAAATTGATGTATCATAAAAACATATAGGTACACATATGATAATGCAGTGTTTGACAAAAAAAGATGAAATGAATGAGTTTCACTTCGACAATTTTCACAGTGGGGTCTCACAATCATTTCACACTTTCCAGATATATTTTTATGAAATGGAATCAACTGATTTATCGTTCCATCGATCTGTGTCACTTTAGAAAATCTAACGAAGAAAATTTGAAGAAATAAGTATACTTTCGAGGATATTATATCAAGTTTTATCGGTCATCAAGAGCAATTTGTGGTTATAAATCTGCTTATCAGCATTTTGCCTTCTAATGTAGAATAATTCGATCGAAATTTAATAACTGAAACTTTCATAACAACTCTCATGTAGCTGTCATAACACGCACATTAAAACTGCATACGTACATTCTGTTGCCCTCTCTTGGTATTTACAAATACATTTTGGTCACGCAGTCAATATGGCGCCACTTGTTGAAAGAAGAGTAAGATCTCTTTAAACAACTGTGGAATCAATATCATCCAGTGTCTCTGAATTTCAGCCTCACGTTAACAGATGGCGCTACAATTTATCCACCAGGAAACTGTTACAGGATAAATTTCGTCGATACCACAGGCATGTCGAGGTAGTGAGAGTTCACAAAAAGTAGTTCAAATGATTCACGATGAGATTGTTCCCATCTTGATTTTTGGAAAGGTTATCATAAAGTGTTGTAGAACATTTTATTTGGTTACATATGTGAAGAATCATTATGTGAAAAGCATGTAATTACCTTTACTACCTACATTTCAGATAGTTCTAGTTTTAACATAACTGTGATTTCATTCCGTAAATTTCACAATTTTTCAAATAATGAAAAGAGGAATGAAAATTTCTATGTTATATTCCACTTTTGATTGTAACTAACGTTACTGCAGTTTCGTCCTATATGGACATTTTCAAACTTACACAATAAACTGCAGTAACGTCAGTTACAATCAAAAGTGGTATAAAACATAGAAATTTTCATTTCTCTTTTCATTACGATCTCTTACCACGTAGTAACGGCTACATCTATCAATTTATTTTTCAAATAATTATTAAAATTATGAATTATGAAAATTATCTTCTGAAATATTTGTATGATATAAGTATATCATTGGAAAAATTAAAATCACTACTGACAGCAAAAACGTTGCAAAATTAGGCAAATTATACACTAACAAGAAAAATTGTCTTCATCGCTATATAGTTTATTCAATTCAGTTAAGTTTATTGCCACAGGAAACAATAAAATGCCTATAATTAGGGACTATAACTGATTAAAAAGTATAATGAAATAACAGAAATAAAATATTTCAACAGAAACATATAACATTACACGAAAAAAAAACAATGAAATGCAGTCAAATATGCAACTGGTTTCAGGAAGTACATGTTGAATACGAATTCAAGTGTGATAGAAAAAAAATGCGAACTATGATATTCCACTATTGATATTTAAAATTTCGAATTTAAATTTCCAATACATAGTGGTAGACGAAACGTCGGTCATAAAAACTTGCAGACCACAGCCAAAAACCCATAAAATAGCTCTGACACAATTATCTCCAAAAGTGATAGTTCACAATATTTGATCATTGTCAATTAACTTTCACAAATAAAGAAAGTAATCAATGATGAATGATTCAAGTCTGCATAGAATTCATCATGATGAATTTTGTCAAGATATTACAAAGTATCAAAAGTACAAGTGAAAATTTTGTCGATATGATAACTCATTTCTATATACATCACAAATGGATCACACGTCTATAGAAGGTCAATAAAATTATCTCATATTTTACGACTCTTTCCTTTTCCACCAAAAGAAGAAAAACAGTGATGATTATCTTCATCATATATTATTCAAATAATTATACTCAATGGATTCGTCATTAGAATGTATAAGGCTGCCTTTCATAGTTATTATTTATTAATTCATCGAACTCGATCACCTGCAACATCATTATTTGAAACTACATTCAGTATAGAAATCAGGAATCAATCATAATAAAACTGTGAATTGAATATTCAGTACCAGAAAATGTCTTTTGAAATAATCATTCAAAATCATCAATGACGTTTGATAAAACTGAACTATATAGATTTCATAGCATGAGGGTGAAATGAAATTACATCGATACTATTTCAATATATACATACTGTAACGAATTAAAGAATTCACTGTCTTAAACTAATTTATTTTAACAATATTTCGCAATTACAACTATTTATATTCACCACTTAGCATTAATTTATCTTCACTGTTTGTTAATCTGCACAATTCACTTTCTAGCTATAGACTCCGCCTATGG
>WOGP01003597.1:0-14441 GCA_015342065.1 Leptinotarsa undecemlineata
TTGAGGAATGAAGTAGTGATAAAAATGCCGTTTTTTCCGCATTTTCATTAACACCAAAAATATCGAGTAAATGTTCTTGCTTTTTTCATAACTATTCAAATAAATACAACAAATTATGTATCATTGGAAAAAAAAATTTGTGCTCTTTCAAGTGATATATCACTCGACCCCACTTTCCATTTGAAATTTTAAGGTTGTTACTCACCCTCGCTAGGAGGTTGAAGGCACAGGTAGAAAAATACATCTAAAATGTGTCCCCCTCAAAAGCATTTTTGCGTTGAGTTACAAAATAAAGGGAAAAGCGAAGTGCATACTTTTTGTTGGACCACTCTATATATAAATTTGTTCTGTTATTAGGTCCATCAATTTACTACAATTTGCTAAAAGGACCCAAAGACACATAAAAATAATCAACTACGAGATTCATTGACCATGGTACATTGTCAGCAGTCAGTGTTCGACTACTTTCGTTAGGTAAGTAAGCAACACAAATATGTTAGCCTCCAAAATTAGAGGTTACAAAGGGATCCAGGAAACGACATCGTGGGTTGTAGGGCCGATTCACACAGAACAGACGTCGGGTGGAGACGAGGCGCGGACGTGATGCAGACTTCTGTCGTTTTGCGTCGTTTTCACATTTGAACTAATCTAATTTTTTACTTAAAAAAGACTCTAGAGAAGAAAAAGTCTGCACCACATCCGCGAGTCGTTCCTCCAAGACATCCTTTCTGTATGAATTAGCACTGATACTGGTAGAATCTGTGGAAAAAAATTGAAAATGGTAGTGAGGTCGAAAGTCAAACGTCAGGAGTGGGTTGCATAAAGTTGTCAAATAGTGTAAAATGTAGTGTAATTTCTGTACATTGTTTGTACATCTCAGGAAGAAATAGAAATAAAACGAATCATTTAATAGAACGATTCGTTCACGCTAGTCTCAAACTACCTACACCTATCAGAAAACAACTACACCCCTGACTATTACCATCAAAGGCATTGGATTATATCCGACACGTGTCAGTACAGGATTCTCCACTGAAGTTGTTGGCAATACAACTGCCAAAATCGATTTTCAATTGTCGGAGCACACTTGTAGACAGATTTCGTGGTGTTTGGCCACTCGTCAGTGCAAGGCAACATAAAGCCGATGATTTTCCATAATTGAAAATTGAATTTCTTCAGAGCATCATTCCTCGAACCAGGCTGAAGAGTGGCCAAATACCTCGAAATCTGTCTACAAGTATGTTCCAACAATTGAAAATCTATTGTGGCAGTCGTTTTTCCAACAACACATGCAGGAATAAATTCATTGAAGAATTCTGCACTAACACTTGTCGGATATATTCCAACGCGTTTTGTGGTGTAGTTGTTTTGTGATAGGTGTCAGTCCATTAACCTACAGTGTAGGTAATTTTAAACTGGCCTGAACGTATTATTCTTTCAGATAATTTATACCCAGTCTCTAAGTATGCCCACTCAATTTGTAAAGAAATTAACCTGATCTAAAAATACTAAAGTGAGAAAAACTTACTTGAGAACCATTTATATGAAGACTGGAATAGAAAAAATTATAGTTGAACACTTTTTTGGATTAGCAGATACCCACAGTTATGTTACAAATACAGTAATGTTATAGATATTACCAAATAGCTGATGAATTTGATATTCACATAAATTGATGAAATGAAACCACTATAAATAGTTTATAACATTTTTTGAAATTTTTAAAAAAGCTAAAGAAAGATGAAGTGAAACTTATTACCCAGGCAAAACTTGGTACAATACTGTCACGAATTGGAGAAGGTTACTGGGTTTGGAGTCATTTCAACTCAAGAAGGAATATTGTAGATATTTGACAATATCATTTTGGACCGAATAGAAAGTTGTATATATAGCAACTGTAACTACTCATCCTAAATTTGGTGAGTAAATGAATTAATAATTGAAAAAAAAATCATTAACATACTTCGAAATGGAGAAAATGAGTTTCAAATCAGTTTGAATCCATCGATATGTTACATTACATAATTCGTATGATATTAAAGCTTGTGGCAATAATCATCATTTTTATGAAGAAACACATAATTTTTGTCTCAGAATTACTTTTGTCAAGACCAAGTTGCATAGGTATTGTATTTTTGTTCATAAATACAGAAAAATTCTGCAACAAGCTTTTGTACCATATGAATTATTCAATATAATGAATTGATGAATTTGAATTGATAATTTTTAAATTTTTTTCAGATTAAGCTAGTTTTTACAAATGTTTTCACTATCATCTTATTTTTTAGTTATCGCAGGATATGTTTCTCAGTCCATTCATTTCAATTATTGTAGCTTTGCAGCATATTGAATTTGAATTCAAATTTCATTATTCTTCTCAGCAAGTCCTTGCCATCTTGGACAGTTCGTCATATGATTTTCAAAGTGCAATTTTTCCCATTCTTTCCTGCAAACCCTTTGATTTGATACCCATGTTTCTTTCATTGTTTATTTGTTTATTTTGTGGAAATTCATGTTCACTGAGGATACACTACAAAAACACACTTTTGTCTATTTTCCACGATATTTCTTTATTGTTGACTTACATTTTCACCATTTTCAATGGTGTAATAGCCGAAATTAGTCAATAATAAAGAAATATCGTGGAAAATAGACAAAAGTGTGTTTTTGTAGTGTATTTTCAGTGATACCCATTCATGAACGTTCATGAAAAACTAGTCCGATATCTTGTGTTGTCCATCATATTGCTTCAAAAGTGACGTCATGTTATCTTTCGAATTTTTTCCAACGACTCCTTTCATTTGTTACACATATCATGAAAGTGCATATAAATATAGTCCGCAATATCGAATTCAGGATGACGTCATTTCATTTTTCGCATTCTTTCCAGCATATCATTTTGTTTAATACCAATGTTATGGTGGTGCATAAAACACTGATCGGCTATCTTGGGTCGCCACCATTTCGGAATTAGAGTGAAGTCATGTTATTATTCGTGTTTTTTCAGCAACCCTCTGTTTTCTGTTATGTTCATGGAATAACGTAGAAATGTGTTATTCTTTGGATTACATTCTAACAAATGAAACAATGGGATGAATAATGAAAATATTAGATACATTCATTTTTGCTCACGAGGTTTTATTGAATAATACAATATAAGAAGATAGAGATTTTGTTCAACTTCAAATTGTAACACCTCATTCTCAAAATAACAAACATTATTAGCACCAGATGAATGAACTACGGCAATGTGCTATGTGGAAATATTTTTCAAAATACTTACTCTCAACGCTTTCGAATTATGCGAATAATCTACCGGTTGACATTTGTAGCTGTAATCCCAGAACCAACCGCTCATCAAATGCTGAAAAGGAATCATAATGATTGAAAAATAGTGGAAACAAGTTTGGGCTCAACAGGGGAAGATCATAATTGTCACATATTACATATTTAGCAACATAATAGATTATCATTTAGCTTTCAAGGTTACTTCTAACCTACTACCCATGAAATGTTGCCTAATGAATATGTGGCGAAATGAAATCACAATTAGTATTTAGTAATACATAATTTTGAGATGAATTTTCAATATTTGATTTGCTATTATGAGGCTTTTGACAAATTTCCACTCCTTGTGTTGCATCACTTTCCATAATTCAACAAATTAGTTGTCGGATACATATATATTATAATGAATGCATCGTTGAGATTATTTCAGTGATACGAATACATTCCATATTTCCACAAATCAGAATTTGATATTTCCAGATCATTTAACGTGTTCTGTGCTCTCGGAATTGTCACCTTTGCTCAGAAATTCTTTAATATTTCGTTTGATTCTGATGAAATAACTGAAAAATTGAAAATTGACACGATTTCGCTAATTTTCAAAATAGGGAATATAGTTGATGTTAATAATTATTTATAGACCGATTTCTGTTTTATCAATCGTATCCAAAATTCTAGAGAGAGAAATGTATAAGAGATTACTGAAATATTCAAAATCCATTTATTTCTTGTATCCAAATTAATATGACTTTCAAAGGTCTAGTGATACAGAATGTGCCGCTTTGGATGTATTATTCAATCAGAATTGGATGTGCGTAAAATATGTGTATTTCTGTCATTAGACCTCTGTGAAGGTTTTGATACTGTTCATCATGAAATTTGGTCGAACAATTCATTTGATAATAGTATTTAAGGCTATGCATATTTATGATTTCAAATTTATCTAAGTGATCGAAAGCAATGTGTGTTTTTGGAAAATGAAAAAAGTTCATTGGAAAAAATTGTTTGTGAAGTACCGCAGGGATCTATATCAGGACATTCATTTTTTCCCATTTATATAAATTCCATTTCGGAATTACAGCTTTTTGGAAATATAGTATGATCTGCCGATTACACAACTTTGATCTACTGCAATGAAGATTTACAATTAATACATCAACAAATGGAAGCCGATTGAAAACGAATAGATATTTGACACAATACTTAAATTAACTTTGAATTTTGAAAAATCGTCATGTATGTTTATCGATAAATAACCCTTAGTCTTAGTGTTAGGACACAACAAAATTAAAAGGTCCACTTGTGTTCAGTTTTCAGGTTTACTTGTAGTATTCAGATGTATGCCATTCGAAAATAGCTAAATTCAATCATTGGGGTTCTATATAAAAAAAGGAACTAACTGAAGCTAATTTACTCCTCACTATATGAATCAAAGCGTTTACTTTATAAATTAAAGTATGCACCTTCCTGCAGTCCGTTATAAAAATGAAAAACATATTACTAAGAAATTTATAAAACATAGAAATTCACATGATCATCAAACAATACAGCTCAATAAACTGTTAACAACAAAATCTGAAATCTGCATTTTCTATAAAATCTGTATATTACAAAATAATAATTTCCATATAATGACCTACCAAATGACGTTAAATAATTCAATAAAACATAAAAATTTTAAAAAGCATTAAAGAACTAATACTAATACTAATCAATTAATACGATCATATTCGGTTTTTTTTGTGATTAATAAGGCTAATCCTGAAATAGATTTTTATGAAGTTTCATGTATGAAACTTCATTTATGAAACTTCATGTATGAAGTTTCTTGGGAATAAATGAATAATAATTAAAGTATAACTGAAATAACAACAAGGAAAAGTTTCAAAATAGCTCATAATGGAAAACGACTAACATTGAATCATCATAAATGAAGGCACATTATTTCCTTCTTCTCAATCAGATCGAGTTTATATTTAGGTTTAAAGTTTCCAGGGCTATATAAAACTCAAAGAAATCATTCTCTTTCGTTATTCTCAAATATTCATCATTTCATATAGAAACATGCTTGGTTGGCCCCACATTCTCAATTTTTCATCAAAAATTGAACATTACTATTACTTGTGCAACTTCCAAACTAGTTCAAGAACTCAGATACGCACGTCATTTATCAATCGGAGAGTATTTCCTGACCTTGATTTCAATGAAGCAGAAATTATATAAGAACAATTATAAAAGAATATGCTGTTTGTTCTCAGCTTTCTACTTGTCCGTGAACGGTCTTGACCTTGTGATGAATGCCAATGACCGTCCTTGTAGAGAAAGTTTGACGGAAGCGAAATGGTACCTGCAAGTCATTCATTAAAGAAGTTACATAAAACGATATATGTTATACCTGACCTCAGAGTGTCTATTACAGGTTATTATACGAAAGATTTCGTTAGTACGCGCGTAATGTCGATTGCATTGTCTTAGAAATGTTGACGTAGGTTAGGATTCATTATTAATGATTTTATAAGAGAATTATTAATTAAATGGAAAAATTCATGTTACACTGGTTGATACGTGTATATTTCAGCCGAGAGTTGATCATTGTTTGTTTTGAGAAAAGTTATCGGAAAAAAATAATAAAATAATTTTGTCAAGCCTGATTTTTGACATGTTCATTCAATTGAGAACTCAAGAAATCTTATGAATAATAAAAGAAATTGAAAAGGGCTGAGTTTTTGCGGAGAGAATCGAAATTAAAATTTTTTATATTTTTGGATCAACAGTGTTTTCCTTTGTTTTCATTACAAAAATCCTTTTTTTTCGATCTAAGAACGTTTTTATATCTAACGAAAACGTTTCTCTTGTGCGTTTTCACACACTTCCAGAGTTTTCAGGAATGAAACTTTAATGCGAGTTCAGGAAATAAATCTTTTTCTTTTGAATTTTTTTTATAGCTAAGGGATACTATCTTTAATGTTCACTTTTCCTTCTGCTCGTTATCAACTAGTTTGAATGAAATCAAAGCATATTTTCACTACAGTTTCAAAGTGAGGATTTTTCATAGTTTTACGGATTTGAGAACGTACATCTACACTTTCAATTTTTCTTCCATAATACTCATTTGTAAATACTGGAGGCCTCACAATTTTTGTTTTCGCTTTTCAAAAATTTTTCTTACGACCCAAATTACTGTGAAAAGAGCTTTTGGATGTACCAATCACTCGTGTTCGAAGTTCATTCACTTCGAATTATCTACTTTTTCTATGTAACAAAGCTTTCTGATCCGATAGTTCCACAATAAAGGAAACACGAATACTACCTCAGTTCTTGGAAAAAAAGGTTTTGGCTTTCTATGTCGCTATCTTGATACAAGAAATATGGGAATCTTTCAAAGAAAGGAAGTTATCAATCAATTCCAAAAAATAAACTTTATACAAAGATGAATGCAAATAAATAACTATGCTTTCAATTCAAATGATATGTATTGGAATCTCAAAAATCCAAATTGAAACTCCTCTACCATAAATCATAGCATTACTTGTGAAATCTGTACAGAAAAATATAGAAATATCTTGTTCATGCCATATAAGCACTCAGTATATTGTAACACTCGCGAAAATTGCTCAGTTCGTAGAACATCCATCACATCGTCAATGACAATTTCTGAATTTTCATTGGTATGATCTTTATTCGTTCCACTGATAGTGAACATCCGAATGTGTACAGTATTCAAAAAGATAAATAACAATTTCAAATGCAAACAAATGACTGAACATGTCATGCATGCATGAACAGAGTTCAACATTCGAAAATTTGTGTGCATTTTCGATATTATTTAAATAGTTTTGTTTGTTACAAACGCACTTCAACTCTGCAAGTGGGTCTGTTTACACATCGTGGATTTCTAAAAACAGTCTGAAAAATTGGAAAAAAACTCATGGGATTATGGCTAAGATATCGTCTGTATATACTCTGTAAGAAAATCATCTATCTTCAGCAGCAATGGATCTCAATTGATATCAAGCATTTTCTGCTACATTGTGTTACTGAAATATCCTAACTGAATTTTGTAGATTCTGATGGTAGATGAAATCGTTCCCTTTCTTGTCTAATACTAATTTATATATCGCAAAACCATTAGGTTATTGTGTTTATAGTTCATCATTCAGATAATTTACAAGTAGTATTATAAAATACCTGTTTAAAATTCCATGTTTCATCAAAAAAGGAGGAATATCATTCATTTGAAATTAAATTGAAGTGTAATATATTTAAGGAATACTTAATTGGAATACAGTGTAAAACACGGTAAACACGTGTTTTGCTTCACAATAACTTTCTCAGGCGTTTTGTTGAACCTGATTATTTTCAATAATTTTATCGTTTTCCAATTAGCTGAAATAACTACTTCAAATTCTTCATCCGCTCTCGGGCCATGTAAGGTAGAAAAAATTTGAATTGACTAGTACTCTCAGTAATCAGAGTTTCAATATTCAACTGGTTATCAGTATTTAAGCCAGATATGCAGTTTGAAGATTTGTACCTTCAATTAGGTGCTGAGCTGGAGATTTTCTAACTTTTCAATTCTTTCGTAGAATAATTGCTCATCGATCAGCAGTTTAAAACTATTTCAACTTTTCATATATGTTCCTCAAAAACGTCAGTGAATTGCTAAACTGTACTCAGACATGTAACAACTACAGCCAACTATTTTATATTGATTTTCACAATTTCATTCGTCACCAACTAGCAACAAAGAAATCATTTTCAATCTGAAAATAACCCACTTCGAGTCAAATTGCAAATTTGTTACTGTTACGTGAGAAGTTCTATATTTTTCAGATTTACAATCAATTTCAGATCAACTTGAATATTGTTTTTTATTTCCCCTGGGTTGAAACACTGAACCTTTTTTGGTAAAAAATCTTTTACCATTTTATTTTCTAATATGAACTCTCAATGATAAATATGTTCACTACTGATACAACGACTATTCATCTACATTTGAAGCATTGCTCCTCAAAGTTTCGATTTCATAACAGACGTCAACTAAGAATGTCTGGCTAGGGAGCTATCCAGGTGATGGGAGATATGTTTCTATATATGTGTTTTGGTTGTTTTCGGGATTTTGCCTTTGTCTTCTTTGGTTACAATTTCCAAACGTTTTGACTGCAACTGGGGCAGTCAACTACAGTGGCGTGATCGAAGTGCTCTTCTTGACATATCAACAATCCGTTGATACTTCGTCCCAATGTAAGAGCCCAGGATGGCAAAGACCAAAAAAGCACGCCAAGTTCGATTAAATATCAAGGTTTTGCTCACTGTTCTCTTCGATTACCGTGGTGTACTGCATGTCAATGTGGAGTATTTTCTCAAGTCAGATATTGTGGAAAAATAATTCATGGCTTTTGTATCACTATAATGAACTTGCTCACTTGTTATTGCTTGTTTCTGCAGCAGCTAACGTATTCACCAGATTTCATCACATGCTACTTTTTCCCATTCCCGAAAATTAATAGATCCATGAAAGTAAGGCGTTTTGCGACCATTGAGAAGATAAAAACGGAATAACGGAATCGCCGAGAGAGCTCGAAGACATACCAAAAAAGCATATCAGAACTGCTTCAAAGATTGAAAAAAAAACGCTAGCACAAGTGTATTATATCTGAGGGGTACTACCTTGAAGGGGATGAAATAAAAATTGATGGTTGAATGAATATATTTTGAAAGAAATGAAAAATTATCAAAGTTTCTGAGCAGACAGCGTTTAAACTGTCCATGCTGAAATGATTGCCTGTAATGGATTCAAAGAGTTCAAATTGAAAAAATGACGGCTTCTGATACCCACCATTATATTTATCGGAAAATAGCAACAATTGCAACACATTCATGTTACAACCAACAAAGTCAAGTCTCAACGTGATGATTCAATAGAACAGTTCAATGAATTCCAAAGTTGAGTTGTTTTGAAGTGAATCTGCTCGCAGGCTTTGTGCTGATATGGATATTCGATACTTCCGGAAGGAAATCTGAATACTTCATCTTTAGAAATTTATCAGTTTTGAATAGTGCTGAATGTTTTCGAATAAATTGGAGCAATATTCACATGAACGAATAAATATCGAATACCTTACCTCATATAACATAAATAAGCTATATAATACTTGAGCTCCATTGTAGATTATCAGTACTTCTCTCAGCTTGAAAGGTTTTCTATTTTCCATCATTCTGGGACCCAGAAAAATGATTACATAAAGATAACCCAAAACCATCATCAGTGTGGGAACCGGACTCTGCATCAGCGGCCAATCGGCTGTTCGAGGATCTGAAAAATATATATGTCACTTCCACTAAATATATGGAATATCAGAAAAGATATTGTGAAATCACGTCGAGTGTGACACCAAATTATTGACTAATATTTTTGAGATGACCTCAGTTGTATTATTGTAGTTTCCATAGGTATCTCCCTACTTTCGAAAAAATAGGGAAAATTTACTTGAACTTTGAAATTGTACAATAAAGTTGTCCAAAAATATCAATCATATTTTCTGCTATTTCGATTAAGAGAACTTCAATCAAAGCTTGTTGTGATAAACGAAATGTAAATGAGTATTGTTATTTACTTAGGTAACCTAATATTTACAAACAAGGTAGCATATTCTATTTATTGAACAAGAAAAAATATCGTTCATGGGAATTTATTCGAACATAAGAATCAAGAAGGCATTCGCTATCTATAATAATCCTCTCTTTATACAAAATATTTCGATAGAATTGATTTTGACTGGCCGATTTCGGAAAGTTAAGGTAGGAAATGCTAGATCAACTATTATTCATATAATATCGGAAATACCTCAAGGGTCTCATTGTGTATCTCTTCTAATCAACATCTTTGTTAATGACATCACAAACTGTTTTGAAAATCCAAACTTTCTGATGTTCAAACATGAATTTAAAATGTTCAGACCAATAGAATCATTAGACGATATAACTCTGTTACATGATTTGGATAGGTAGAGTATTGAAAGCAATTAACACATAAACATTAGTAAATCTAGTTTGATCAGATTTTACAAAGTGAATAGAAATTTTCACACCTCATTCTCCCTGAATGGTAATTCACTAAAACGTGTCACTTTAATGAAGGATCTAGGAGTTATTTTTGTCGAGCAATTGCGGTTTGTAGATCATATAAATCATATTGCTGTTAATACATAAAAGTAACTAGGCTTAATATTAGGAAACTGCAAACTATCATCAATCAATTCAATGAGAACGGTGAATCTTGCCTTGATAGTCTCCCGCTCAGAATATGGCTCGATTATTTGGTCACCATTTTATTAAAATTACTGTGTCATATTGGGAAATATATTTAACATTCTCATTCTCAAAGTTTTCTTAAGAATGGTTTCAAAAACCAAAACCGGTTGCAACAATTAAAATTCAGACAAAAGTTATTTCCTTTATCCTGTCAAAATTCAAATGTTCTCTCAGTGGGAAAATTAATTATATTATGAACCAAATTTTAATTGCATTCATTAATTACTTATTTGTATTCTTTATATCATTCTCACCATTTATCTCTTTATTTTGAATTGATATTCTATAATTCTGTTTTCCTTGGTGAGTTTTCTCATTTTCACGTGTTTGAGTTTATTTAGAGTCTTATTTTCACATTGTTAGTCTTTTCTTTGATTTTCAATTCATAAATCGAATTGAAATATTTGAATCTATATCTAGTAAACTGATTCAAAAAGTAGCAGAGCGATCTTCTATCACTGCAGACTACCAATAACTTTATATAGATGATTATATAACACTGGTCAAATTGATTGAGTCAAAATTGAGTCAAACATAAATCTCTTCTAGAAATATACTCCGACAATAGAGAAAGTTTTTCGAAATATATAGAAGTGTCATGAAAATTTCTTAAAATAGCTCTCATCTGCAAACAGAGAAACGGTCGAACGTCAAAACTATCAGCAGAAGCTGCCTGATTCAGAAAATGAAGATAAAAAGTTACATTTCATTTTGAGATTTTTACTAAATAATTTACGAAACCGCAACAAATGGTTCACATCAAATAGCTTCCTCAGGTGTGTTCATACCCATGTGGTTCCTGAAACATTTTAAATTCCTATTCGACTGAAAATGATACTGAAATATTTTATAATATATCGTGGGGATTTCATCATTATACCTTAAATGATGTAGATTCTTAAGATCACCCCGTATTTTTGAAAATATGCGAATCCGGATGAGACAAAATAAAATAATTCTATGTGTGGGTTTATCGTTCCCTCCAAGGCTAACCATCGCGAAATCTTGGCTTAACAAAAGAACTAGAAATATCGCATTATGAAGATGACGAGTTTTATTGCAGGAAATTCCTTCTCAAACTATAACTGGAATATCATGGCCAAATTATCATTTGTAAAAGTAGTCAATAATTGAGGCAAGAAAGGAAGTTGTTTAGAGTAATTACAGTACATTAAATTGAATAACATTTCGTTAAGTATAATCTGATACAATTCAGATTAGGTACGATACATGAAAAAAGGCTTTCCTTCAAGCCCAATCAAAATCTTTTAGAGATTTAGTTTATTTTGTCGAAATAATTATCAGAAATGATCCATATGATTGAATGATTTTCAATAAATGAGGGGTGGGTTACGTTACGGAATAAAAGTTGGAACTGGGATCACAATTCAAAATGTAAATTCGTTCTTTTCACTTTATGAGGAAGAATCAGCATCGAAACAAATGATTTTCTTGATCATCAAAAGGTATTAATCTCAGTTTAGAAAATAATCATACCTTCACCATTTTCTTCATTCAGATACCATTCGCCACATAATTTAATGTATTTCATTCCAAGCGGAGATTCAAGGTCAATGTCTTGTGCTCGAAGATGTATTCTTGGAAAAATTATGTGATAACAATTGCCAGTTTTGTAATTTTAGATACTGAATTTGGTGGAAATCTGTTATTATTGTTATCACTGAAATAGACGAAGATGTTGTATTATGAATGGTGAACATTTTGGGCATTTATTGGGATAAATAAGGGGGAGTTTTGACTACGGTTTTTATAAAATGAAAGATTGAAATAAAACTTCTATCGTAGAATAAACCCTAGAAAAGTATTTTTCCAATCCGTTCTCCAAGACGTGTTGAGCGACATTAGATTTTTCTGTTCTTCGAAATTGGATATATGCTACGTGTTCTTTGAAATAAGTTCTGGTTGCTCGCTTAGTCTGACCGATATATTTTTGTCACAGTCCTCACAGTTCATTTAATATAAATATCTTGTCTATATTGCAGTGAGCGTGAAGTTTTGAAGGCTAATTTCACGTCCAACTTTTTGAAAATGCGATGCGATCTAATCCGTTAGTGTATCTCGGTTCGTACGAAAGGACAATAAACGTTCAATCCATGTCTTTTTGAATGGCTGAATATTTACGATAGATCTCTCTAAATTTTCATTTCATAATCAACTTATATACAATATCTGAAAAATATCTGTTGCTTATAGCCATGTTTCTGATGACATTTTTCTCAATGTCGCATATTCTTTTACTGAAAGGAAATGTAACAAGAGAGTATAGACAAGATTATATCAGGATTATATCTAAATGTATTGATATTTTTCCTGTGGACACCAAATTGTATACCCTGGTTACTTCTTAATACTGAAACAGCCTACAACTCTTCGTTGTTTTCAATTCAATTCAATTTGTTAACTCAATATCTGTGGTTTTGTTGTTAAAAATTGAAACAAAGTCCTCTACCATTGATTACTTTTAATCAATATAATCGGATTCAAGTTCGTGTAAAGTAATACAACTTATCCTTTGCATACAATTCAAACCTGCTCATGAACAGACTATAGCGATAAAGGGAGAGACTGGGTTGCCATGCATTCACGCTGTCTGTACAAACAGATTGTAGAACTAATTCCATTTCATGCAGATTTTCGTTGCTTGTATTTAGTCTGAGAATACTACTCCACTGCTTCTCAGAAGATCGCTCAAAAATTCAATAGTTTCAGGCACAGAGACCATACTTCATATGATCATGATGATCATAATGATCTCCTGAAGACGCTAACTTGGTTAGCGAAACTCGCGTCGAGAGATTGTAATTTTGTTCTGTTGTTGGAAAAGGTGGAAAAAGTTGTTTTTTGCGGAGTCACATAAAATAGGTACGCCAATTTTCTATTATAGTTTGAGCCAGAACGGTTTGTTAGAGAAAAAACCTGATAGGTGAAATTCATAGAAAATTTTATGTAATTTTATTTTGTATGGAAACATCTTTCACGAAAAGATGACAGTTTTCGAGGTATAAGTAGAAAACTGCCAAAACATGAGACTTTTCCCCTTTTTTGTATTTTCTTCGATGTTCCTTTACGAAATTTCGTTAGCAAACCTCAGATTCAGCACCCCGATAAACATAAAGAACTGGAAGAAATTAAAACTACCCCAAAACTATCCTGCTGAAAACACAATTTGATTGGAGTATTATTTCAATACATTCATATTGGACTGTACTACAGATTATTTCAAGATGAGCAGTTTCAGATATATTTGTTCCATTAGCATTCGACCCTCGTAGATGCTTTTACAGCGGGTATCATTTTGTGCAGAAAACAGGTTTGAAATTACCAGTCGATAACTACTTATTTTTCTTGATTGATCTTCAGAATGAACTGTACTCCAGGTATGATGGGATTCATTAGTAATTATGTTGAACCTAGATGAAGCAGTCGGGGTTCAGATGTCATAGTTTGGCAACTATTCGTCGTACTGCGGGCGTGAAAGGCCTGATGGCTGCCGTGTTATCCATTACACATTGGAAACGAGACGCGTATTGTCTCGCCGACGTGATCTAAGCCTCCATCTTGTGTACACGTCGTTCAATCTTCCGAACCGCAAGGCTAGGATTTCGTCCTTCCGATTCGGAAAGTGATTGGACGACGCTGTACACGGTGTTAATTTGCCAGATGTCAGCCTCTTCTATTGGAAAAGTATGAACCTCTGCATCCAGACAAGCCAGTTCTTGTGGCTTCAGGGGTCTAATTTTGTGGAGCGCCCTGCATGTTCTGATTGTCTCCATTGGTGATATGATGCGAGTCCCCACTCCAGCCGTGCCAATGGGTGG
>WOGP01003598.1:0-14972 GCA_015342065.1 Leptinotarsa undecemlineata
CAGGTTGCAAGGAAGCCTCAGCTCTCGGCCCATTACAATACTGGCAGGGGTTTGGCCGGTTGACTCGTGCACTGCCGAACGATAAGCCAGCAGGAACAGGTGGAGGTATTGATCCCAGTCTCTTTAATGGTCAGAGACTACCTTGGACAAGTGGCGGTTTATGGTATCATTCATTAGTTCCATCATTCCATCGGACTGAGGATATAAGGCTGTGGTTCTGGTCTTGCGAATGTCCAACAGTTTACATAATTCTTGGAACAGGTTGGACTCAAAGTTTCTACCCTGGTCCGAATGCAACTCCAATGGGACACCGAATCGACATATTCATTCCTTTACCAGGACGTCAGCGACAGTAAATGGGTCCTGGTTGGGCAGGGCATAGGCTTCTGCCCACTTACTGCAGTAGTCCATGGCTACCAAGATGTATTTGTTCCCAAGGTCGGACTCTGGTAATGGGCCAGCGATGTCGATGGCGATTCTCTCAAAAGGACTACCCACGTTATACTGGCGCATTGGAGCTTTCGGTCGTATACTACGTCCGTTACTGGCAACGCATACATCACACTTTCTGTACCACTCCTTGACGTCGGCTTGACAATTAACCCAGTAAAACCGTTGTCTTACTTTCTGGAGGGTCATCGTTACTTCTAGATGTCCTCCAGTGACTCCATCATGGATTTCTTTGAGCACCTCCCATTGTCTGCTCCTGGGTACCACTGTCTGGCGCCTTTCTTCTGCACCGTCTTCGGACTCCAATACCCGCTTCAGGACCCCGTTTTCCAAAGTGAGGGAGTTTCATTGTGCCCAGTAGGACTTAACCGCTGGCGAATAACTTGCTACTTCCTGGCACGATGGTCTTCGATCACTTTTCTTCCATCCGATGACTAAACCAAGATCTGGATCTTTCTCTTGGTCTCCCTTGATCTTATCATCTTTCCAGTTGTCGTCCACAGCTCTAGTTCTACAAATAGCTGCTTCCTTCTCTTCTGCTCGTCGGTATTGTGAGCAGCCATCAGGACATGGTATCCGTGACAGGTCATCTGCGTTTTTGATGGTGACTTGCTGGATACAGGCTGTCGATTGCCCCTTCTCATGGAAACTCTTCAATTTTCTTGATTTGGTGTTAGTTCTTTGAATATTTGGGCATTTGCTACGCACATGCCCAATTTTCCGACAATTTCAGCATCTTATTTGTTTTCTCTCAGATCAAACTTCTTTTATCACCTTTATAATGATGGTCTCAATGTCAGCAGAACCCTGTCCATCTTCCTCCATAGTTTGAACTTTGTTTTTGCCCTTGCAGGATTATTTCACAGCCTCAAGCTCCAGAGCTCTTGCCAGTGCATCCACGAGATGTTCGGGACGAGCTAGCGTTAAGGCCTGCCTCGTTTCTTGGTCGCGAAGTCCATCCAAGAATGCCTGAACTGCTAACCGCTCCATTATATTTTCTGGTGTAGCAGGATATGCCAGACGAATCAATCGAGTTATGTCGGCTTCAAACTCCTGTAGGGATTCTCCTGATTTCTGATAGCGGTTCTTCAGCTGTGAATGGTAAACGTGCTATAGATGGGCCTGTCCATACCGCAGCTCGAGATGCTTTACAAGTTGGTCATAGTCTTCCTGTTCCTGGGCCGTGAGGGTTTGCAGAATATTCGTTGCTTCTCCACGCAACGCTAATGTTAATGCTACCGCCTTTTCTCCTGCATTCCATCCATTCGCTCTGGCCGCAGCTTCAAATTGTCGGCGGTAATTTTCCCAGGGATTTTTTCCGTCGAACTGGGGCGGCTTCATGAAGAGTTTTCCTATCTATCAATTTGTTTCCGTAGTTCGGTACTGTCCACTTCGCGAAACACAATGTATCACCAGTCTCTACGCGAAAGTTTTATAGTTGATTTCACCGTATTCCAAAGATTGTCCACCAAGCGCTCACTAATTTATTTTTAAAAGTCCTACTTCTGATCACCCATTGTAACGAATTAAAGAAATAACTGTCTTAAACAAATTTATTTTTAACAATACTCCACTAACACAAATGATTTATATATACCACTAACTAACGCTTAATTTATCTTCACTGTTTGATAACCTTTCTTTAAACGATTCACTTTCTAGCTACATACTCCCTCTATGGACGGAAAGCAGGATTTATATACCACTAACGATCTATTCTAGATGTATCTAGAGGTCTAAAGCAAATGAACTTCAAACGTTCAAGTCAGTCTTTATAAACCTACACAGTAGGTTTAATGGACCGACACCTATCAGAAAACAACCATTCCCCTGGCTAATACCACGAAGGGCGTTGAATTATATCCGACAGGTATATAAAGACTGACGTTTGAAGTTGGCTTTAGATTTGTTTACTGCCAGTCTTGAAGTAAGCCCACTGACTAATGAGAAGTATCTAGAGGTCTCTGCCGCTTCTTTCGCGGTGATGTTATGCGATTGATTGCTGAGGTATCGGTCAGGGTCGGCTACAGATTCATTACAATACTCTTCTCGATGCGCGTTTCACTAACCAAGATGACGTCTTCAGGACATGCCATGCAATACTCATGAGAATAGTACTGCATTTCTAGTAATTGGGAAAAATTTTTGTTCTGGAGTTATCATACGTCTGAGGTTGAAGTTTTAACTTTTATAAGAGTCAGTATTGCTTGGAAAGTGCATATTGAGCTAATGAGGCAATAGGCATTTGAACATTAGTCTGAAATTCAGTTAGAGATTTTGTGTTGTATTGTCGTCGTTGTAAATAGTGAAATGAAGTTGAGTTTGATTGTACAGAGTGGTTAATTATTGCCGAATCTACGGGAAAACGTTACAATAATAATAATAATGTTTATTTCAGAAAATCCGAAAAATTATCTGAAGTTGGTGTCTAGAAATAGTTCAGGAATGTTCTCACCCACAAGCATAATTCGTCTTGTCTCATAATTATGTTTGAAATTTGGATTTTATTTTTTCCATTTACCTAGATACATAAATTGATTACATCCTTCCTTCCTTTGAAATATTCCCACATGTTTTATATCAAGATGGACTAGTAGAAAGCCAAAAACTTTCATTCCCAAGAATTAGTCACTCCTGAAAATATAACTCCTTCAATTCAAATACAATTCCTCTTGGCTGGGATTTAATCAAATAGGTGAATGAATGCCATTACGATGTCATCGATATAAGTAGATCAAACTTATTCCATGACATAAAAAATTGTAATGCATGATTGAATTTTGTCTATTTTCTATAATGTTATCCAGATTGCTACTGAAGAGCCTAGTGTTTTACGGCGAAACATCGATGTCTACCAGTGTTCCATGTAAGTGCAATTTGTTACCATTCTTTCAATGTGGAACTCCTGTAAATGATATAAGATTTTATTCCACAACGAATGTTTGGAATACACACTGAGTAGAGAAAAGTGTTCTGTATAATTCAGTGTTCACTATTTGTTTCGAAAGAATTTTTTCTTTCGTGTAATTCAATGTTTATATTACAGTAGCTGTTTCAGGAGGGCTTTTTCTTCCAGTTTGTGTCTGAAAGTTACTTCTTTGCATGATCTACAGATCCATGTATAGTGTTACTTATTTTAAAATTAATTACTTCCTTCCTTTCTTTGAAAGATTCCCACATTTTTTGTATCAAGATGGAGTAGTAGAAAGCCAAAAACTTTCTTTCCCAAAAAATATCATATATTTATTAAAATAATTTTTTATTATTATTTTTTTTACCGAAGTATGCGGTGGTCAGGCCCTATCTCCTGAAGCTCCGATACATTCGGGAGGGCTCGCCAGGGGTCAACCAACGACCACTCCTCACACCGTGGGGTAAGTGATCATTGGGTCCGAGAATCATGTGCCGTGAGCAAGCGCAGTGAGCCAAGAATGACAGCCTTCTGCATCTATCCGGCTAAGATTTCTGCCTTAGTGCGGCAAGCCGGAATGATTTTAAGATTCAGTAGAGAGGGAATCATTCCACCAAGGACTCCAATAATGGAACAACCATCTTGACAGAGTGATCTGGATAGAGTCTGCGGAGTTCGAAGAGAAAATTTCGATATTTTATCCGTTTTTCCTCTTTTTTTCTGACGATATTCGTCTCGCCAGGGGCGGAAAACTCCACGACAAATATCATTTTGCTCTGATGGATTATTAGCTTCTATGAGCCTGAGGGTGAGGAACAAATAGTTCCAATAACTTCGGCACTTTTCGTTCCCCACAACGGATTTAATATGCCCCGGAGCGTAGTGTCTCGTCAATTCCATAAGAGTGCCGTAGATGGTAATATAGCACTCTTAGGGCCGCGTGTCACCTGCACCTTGTTTCAGGTACCGCTATATCCACCACGCGATTGCGGTAGACTGCGGTTTTGAAGAGACCATCCTGGCAAGCCATGATGAACCCCTCAGTTTCCGACTTCAGCCCACTCGACCTGAGAAAAGCGAACATCAGGCGCTTTGATAAGCCAAGGTCTTCAATGTTATTGAAGAAGACCCCATGCATTGGCTTATCCTTGTATCTCCTCAGAAGTGAGGTGATCTCTGGGATTTTACCTGAGCTTTTTGTTGAACGGGTTCCAACTCGCTGACAGAGTTGTGGTGATCTCGTTCAGAGTCGAAAACTATACCGAGTTCATCAGCTGCTCGGGCCGCTGCCTAGAAGAGAAATGCTTTCTCATGGTCTCGGACCATGCAGAGAGGGAGATTCGAACTCCTGATGACTTCACAGGCTGTATCCAGTACCATTCTGTCATGTAGTTACTCCAAACTCAAAAGTCCACGGCCTCCTTGTTGTCGGGGGAAGTACAACCGTGGAACGAACGACTTGGGATGCAAACTCTTATAGAGAAACATCATTTTTCGGTGAATTATTATTATTATTATTTTCATTATTATTACTATCATTACCTTTTTCGCGCACATATTTCAGGTATTGTACCGCTATGGTTAGCATTCTTTGAATGTGTATCTCTTCTCAATACTAATGTTTAATGAATATTTGAAGTTTGAGCCCATCGTAATGAATTCCATTTGAATTTTTGACTATCAATTCGATACAAGAAAGTGCTTCACTTTCTTTTCGGAAATAAACCGATTGATATTGTCTATTTCATTTCGTAGATAATTCCAAAATCGAACCATAACCTGCACCAGGTCGAAACATTTTAAGAAAAATGAAAGCAGTTGCTCTAGGCACAGGGTTCATTTTGAGCTTCTTCAGAGGCTAGATGAACTGCATATAGACTTGTCCATATTGCCAATTGCACAAATCAATTCAATGCAGGGTGCACCAGAAGGTTGGCTGACACTGGAATTCACAGCATTCTGGTGCAGGTGTTTTCTGTCGCAGACCCAGGACAGAAATATCAACCTGCCTAGGAACCTATGCGACTATATTTCAAGCGGAAATTCATGCTACTGAATTGTGTGCGGAGAGATTGGAATAATCTAACCTCATACACAACCCAATGAAAATAATACCAGAGAGTCAAGCGGCCTTGAAAGCTCTTGGATCCTACCGAACAACGTCTAAACTGGTAGCAAATTGTCAAAAACGACTTTCCTCAATAGAAAGACTCAACAGATTGTCTCTGGTCTAGATTCCTGGCCATACTGGCCATGAAGGCAATGAGGCTGCTGACTCCCTTGCACAGGAGGGTGCTGCAGGCAGCTTCATCGGACCAGAACCTGTCATTGGGTACTCTTTAAACTTTGACAAACAAGCATTGAACACCTGGATGGCAAGAAGATTCATAGACTTCTGGCAGAATCTTCCAGAATTGGCTTATTCCAAGGCAGTAGAGATGAACTACGATATCTAACAGGCCTTCTTACAGGTCACTGTCATTTGAATCATCATATGCAGAGACTCGGACTGTGGGAACAAAGTGTGTGTCGCCCCTGTTTGGAAAATGATGAAACAGCAGAGCACATACTAATAGCCTGCCCCACAAGGGACCGAACCAGGTTGTTAGAGTTTGGCAGAGCCGTACTCTTACCAACTGACTCGAAAGACTCGTAACAAT
The DNA here is from genome assembly GCA_015342065.1 of Leptinotarsa undecemlineata. Classification (NCBI taxonomy): domain Eukaryota; kingdom Metazoa; phylum Arthropoda; class Insecta; order Coleoptera; family Chrysomelidae; genus Leptinotarsa; species Leptinotarsa undecemlineata. Next base: position 6,022 of record WOGP01003598.1, read on the forward strand.
ACAAACTAATAGGCTTCGTTAAGAAGCTGTGTTCATTTGGACAAGTGTGAATAGGTGTGAGCCACAATAAACTCTTGCGAATTGCGGTGAATAGACTGACTTACTTTGGACTCAACCTAACCTGACTGAGCTCTCCAGGTATTTTTGTGTAAACAATCAGCAGAGGAGTGAAAAATTTCTGCCTTCCCTTTATGTTTTATTTTATCACCACTGAATGTTGTGCCGTTTAATCCAATGTTACTATCGAACTTTGCCATTCTTATTTTCACAAACGACCATTAGATGGCACTACTTAAATATTGCATTACGATATTCCTGAAATTTGAATATCATCACCTCAGAGTTAGTGCAAGTGTGTGAAAAAAACTAGTGAAGGTTTTCGTTGAATGATTTCTACAATAGGTTTGCAGTGTTTAGTTGAGTTTATGTGAGTTTTGAGTGAAATTTTCATTGAAATTATGGCATTTATCGTTAGATGAAACATTGAAAGAGCTATCGGATAAAGTATCACAACATCCTGTTTCTCATTTGGAAATAAAGCTGATAACATTATTGGTTTTCCTTATTAATCTTGTACAGTTCAAATGTTAAAGAAGTCTCGAAGCGAAATAATAAATTGTAACTACATTTGAAGCTGGGCGGTCGACTGATTTACCTTTCCAACAAATGGTGCGGTTTCAAATACGGCAATTCATCAGTGTCTCAGGAATAAATGTGAAGGATTTTTAACTAATTGATTGTCTATCCAAAGCCGATTGCACAATGAATTGCATTCATTTAGGAACGCTTGACTCGAGTGCATCAATTTCGGCAAGTCAGATTAGCAGGTTCTTGCGGTTGAAACAAAATAATGATACCAAGTCTCTTGCAGTGAGGTGGGCGGAATCGGTTTCAGTAAAATGTTCACGTGTTTTTGTTTGCGAAGTGATATTATAGGTTCTTCTGATTCTAACATCCGAAACTGTTTGGAAACTGCGCAAGACATGTCTTTTGTTTGTACGCATCATGATGCGTATCAAATAAATGAAAAAATTCTAGCAACTAGCCCAAACAGATTTCCACATGAATGCGCATAAACAACGGGAATAGTTCTCAACAGTTCAGTCTCGAGAGTGTGAACAATTCGGGACGGTTCAAAACAGTTTAGGATGGAATTGATGGGGTCATATTTTCAGGAGTGACTAATTTTTGGGAAAGAAAGTTTTTGGTTTTCTACTACTCCATTTTGATACAAATAAAAAAGGACGAGGAAATCTTCCAAAGAAACGAAGAAAATAATCAATTTGAAAATGAGTAACTCTGTACATGAATGTATAGATCATGCAAAGAAGTAACTTTCAGACACAAACTGAAAGAAAGTCCTCCTGAAACAGCTACTTTCATATAAACAATGAATTTCACGAATTACACTGCTGTTACCTCGCAAGAGGTAACAGCAGTGAAAAACTCTCTCCGCGGCAAGTATCAGCACACACTTCGACAGATCTGGTCATCGGAACTGTCGGGAAAGGACAAAGTTGCTGCAAGAAATATGCTTGCCGTTCCAATCTTACTCGTTTGGAGTTGTGAAGTGGACTCGGGAGGAGCTGTATCAACTCGACGTAAAGACCCGAAAAATTAAGCATCTCTATAGGAGTTTGCATCCGTTCCACGATTGTACTTCCCCCGACAACAGGGAGGCCGTGGACTTTTGAGTTTAGAGTATGAAAGAATGGTTCTGGATACAGCCTGTAATGTCTTCAGGAGTTCGAATCCCCCTCTCTGCATTGTCCGTGACCATGAGAGAGCAGGAATTGGAGCATTTCTCTTTGGGGCAGTTGCCAGAGCAGCTGATGAACTTGGTATAGTTTTCGACAGATAGATAGATAGTTAGATAGATATAGATAGATATATTCATTTGACAACTTTACACTTGAATGTTTGTTGCAAGTCAGTTAAAATGTACATAGAAAAAAAAACTAGTCTCAAGTTGAAAATATTGAATCATAAATTGTAAATAAAATGAAAGATAATTTCAAACATTACAATAATCGGTCTAAAGTTTTTGAAAGTATCAAAAAACAAAGCTACACATATCAGATGAAATGAAATCAAATCTAAATCGGCATAACTGAAGTACTTGAATAATCCTGAGTACTATAAAAACAGTTTTCCAGGAGAATAGTCCTGACTCCGTTTTTGATGGAGCCTTGTTTGAGCACTTTGAACGAATTAGGAAGATGATTGAAGAGATTGATATTCAATGAAATTTTAATAGACCTTGTGAGTTTGTATCGAGGCTGTATGAACAGATCTGCTTTTCTTGTAGCATGATGATGAATATCCTAATGCTGCAAATAGATTGATTGATTTTTATGGATTTCAAGTAATTGACTATATATGAATACCGATAGTAGTGGCAGTATACCCGTTTTTTTTGGAAAGCGGCTTACAGTGATCTATATAATTGGCATTCATCAATATTCTGACTGCTTTTTTCTGAAGACTGAAGATTTTAATGGAGTGAGAGGAATTACCCCACAAAACTATGCCATAATTCATATGTGAGTGGAACAAAGCAAAATATTAACTTCTCAGGGCGTCAAGAGACAATACTCTATTTAGCTGTCGAAAAGCAACCACTGAACCCGTTCAGCAGATAAGCCAAGGATAAGCCAATGCATGGAGGACATGCTATCAGCATGTCCAGCATATGCGGTCTCGGCCTATATCCATCGACACAACGCGGCCCGAAGAATGAAGAAGAATTGAATTATTGCATCTCACTATCATGGTTCTATCTGTCATATATGATTGTATCCACTTTATTATATTGGCTGGATGTCCTATTAAAGTCTATTAAAGTACCAATACACACTGTATCAAAGGCTTTTGACAAGTCGAAAAATGATGATAAGACATATTTGTTGTTATCAATCTCTTTATATATATAATTAAGCAAGTGACACGAGGCTGTTTCAATCGACCTGTTTTGCCTGAAACCATGCTGAGAAGTACTTACTAATTTGTTCTTTTCTAAGTGATAAATCACTCTTGTAGACACTATTTTTTCAAACAATTTCGATAAAGAACTGAGAAGAGAAATTTGCCTGTAGTTGTCAACTTCTTTTCGGTCACCTTTTTTGTGCAGAGGAATTACCAATGCTTTTTTAAATTCATCCGGAAAGAACCCTTGTATAAGTGATTGATTTATTAGGTATATAAATGGTTTTAGTATTAAGTCAATAATATTTTTTATAATTATAATCGATAATTCATCATATCCTGAAGATGTCTTGTTTTTCATTCTATTAAGACAATCAACTACTTCATATTCTGTGATAGGGTGAGATGGGTATGAATAGTTGATGTTGACATTTTCTACACTAGTACAAGGAAGAGACATATTCTGACCAAAATGATTTAACATTGCAAAATCTGATGCATTAGCGAAATGCTCAGCAAAAGTTAATGCAACTCTGTCTGGATCAGAGATAACGGTATCCTTCTGCTGAAGAATGATTTTTTCTTTTCCATCTATCTTTTTTATACCTAATTCAGTATCAATAATTTTCAAGGTTTCTTTAGTTTTATTTGCGGATTTATTTATTTTCGACCAATAATGGCCTCTTTTTGCCTTTTTAACTTTTTCTTTGTATTCTTTAACTTTTGCCTTATATCCGTCCTTAAGAATGGAATTGGTTTCATGAGAGTGTGATAAAATCCAAAAGATATCCTTCAACTCTTTACTTCCTTCAGTTATTTCATTTGTTACCCAACGTTTTGTGTTATTACCATTGTTTCTAATATGTATATGTTTACTTGGACATGATATATCATAATACCATAGTAATGCCTGAATGAAATATTGGAAAGCTTCATCAAGAAGTAGATAATATTCAGAGGGCGCTACATATAGGTTAGGTTAGGTCCAAAGTGAGTGGGTCTACTCGACCCTGTACCGCAAACCACAAGAGTTTATTGTGGCTCACACCTAATCACACTTGACCACATAAACCCAGCTTCTTAACGAAGCCGGGCGCACGGTATTTCGAAGGTTCCGTAGATACAGCTGATAGGCTCAGTATCATTCAACATTCAACAAAATGAACATTCTTTTTTCCATAAAATGTTCATCGAAAAATCATTCATTTTCGATACAGATTGGTGAAAAATTTTCAAAATATAGTTGGTTTTTGTCATTAGTTTTTTGCCATTTTAGTCTTCTACAGATTCCATAACTGATGTTTTCATATTATTAGTTGTTTAAAATATGTTTTTCCATTAATCAGCCCCTACGGACGACAACCCTCATAAGTCGAAACTTGTGCTAGATAAGGACTAATGAAGTCTTACTTCTTAACGTGTGATTTATAACACGGTATGTTTTTCAGGCTAATACCATCGATGAGTCATGATGGGTCAGAAAAGCGATGCTTTGTTTGGGCTAGAATTTCATCTGAGTCATCTAAATACTTTGGTCTCGACCTCTTTCAAAAGGTTGTCAGAAAATTAAAGTCTCGACCACCATAACATGAATCAATACTATGCGATATCATATCAAAAAATTTTCTTCTTTGAATATTATAATCAGCAAAATAAATGATCGTTATTATCAAAATATGATTTTATCAGTTCTGATGGATGAAAAATCGACATGTAATGAAAAGAAAAGTGCAAATTAGCTTTATTATCAAGAAGCTGGGCATCAATGAACAAGTTATTTCTATAATATGTAACTAAAAATATACAGAAACATGGATCCGAGAAAGAAGAAAATATTCAATAGTTCTGAACAATATCACACGTTCAACATTTCCACAGAAGAAATCTGAAGCGACCATCAAAATAGTTATTTGTTCTGAGAACAAATGTTTTCCAGGCTGAATCTTCAAAGTACATTGTGATCCTAATCTTATTATGTTCAAACTTTTCATGAAAATCTCAAGATGCAATTAACAAGATTGCTGCTCATCAGCCAACACAGATTGTGTTTGTCTTTGTAGTTGGCGGTGCATTCCCAGAGCAAACAAAACAGATTCTGCCAGCGTCAAACTCTAGGAAAACTGTCTTTAGAGATGAAGTGCACTGCCAAATGTTTATACTGTCTGAACTCCAATAGCTATGATACGTTCGAATATACACTTTAGGTTTCGACAGAATAAGGATTGACTTTGATGATTTTTTATTTCTTGTCGAAGTGGTTTCAAAAGACAATGAAAACGACTAAAGGTTTCGGAACAGATATAAACGCGAAAAAGGGTGAAATATTGCAGTCCTTCTATAGATAGATATATTTCCCACCTAATAAATTGCTGTATTGAAAAATCATATTTTCCTGTTGTGAGAGCTCTGTTGGCAAACTATTCCAAAAAAATTTATCCTAAATGTTTTGCAAATTTGAGAATTATAAAATTACTTCCAGCTATATTGAAAATTTTCGAAAAATTCCTTTATTCTAAAATTTCTGATTATTTCATTTCAAAAAAATTTACTTCCCGATTGTCAATGTGGTTTCAGACCTGGAAGAAATACTGAAACATTTGAGTAGTGTTTTGGTGTTACTTGATTTTTCCAGAGCTTTCGATACCATTAGTCATGAATTGTGCTGAATTGGGATATTATGGCTTTGATAATATTTCAGCGTAGGTACTTAATATTGAATTATTTCCTTAGACGTTCTCAGAGAATACTGATTATTTATTGATATATACTCAACCGAACTTGATATTCTTTCAAGTGTTCCGCAAGAGTCTATACTAGGTCCATTACTTTCTATTACATATACTGCAGATATTTAAAATGGAAAAGGAAGCTTTTGCAGATGATGCACAGCTTTATCTCAGTTTTCGTACTGGAAATTTCGAGTCTGCAGAATAAATGATGAACAATGAATAGAATAATACAAATTGAAACTCAGTCCTGAAAAATTCAAAATGTTATATTTCGGTAGTAAAAATAATATAAACTTGAAGAATTGTTTTGATCTTCAAATTAATTCTTCTCCATTGGAAATCTGTTACTCAGCTAGGTTTAGTATTCGATAGTTATTTGGTCTAGTATTCAAAGCAATCGTTATATTTTCAATTTCAAAACGAAACGAACGTTATGTGAATACTTGTCCTGAGTCACTTCAACTATTGTGATTTTCTTTATGGACCATTCTTAACAAAAGTCGATAAAGATTGAATACAAAAAGTGTAAAATAGCTGCGCAAGACTTATTTATGGTATCAGAAAATATGATCACATTTCACATTGTTGAATGCAACTGGCTCAATATGTACAATAGAAGTCAGCTCCACATGGGTACCTTCAGTCACAAACTTTCAAATGATTCTAATCTTCTAGAATTGATCAATAATATAATTCCTTGATTCAAAATATATTCGCGTTTTGTCGTCAATGCCATTCAAATGTATAATATTCTGCCTGATGAATTCAAATTATATAAATAAGTTCAAATATGAATTGAAGCATCATATACTTGGTAGACAGTAAGCATATTTATGCGACCAGACATATTGATTACTTCATTTCTAGCTCATACTTCATTTCAGTTCATCATTATCTTCATTGTTAGCTATGTATACACCCATAATTTACAATTTATAATGTATTTTTTCTTTTATTTCACGGATTTCTATTGATTCAAAGTTTATCTGTCAATTTTGTTAGTTCTCTGTTGATTAATTGGAATAGCTCAGAGCTAGACTTTGCCAACAGTCTATGTATGAACCAATTATGTACTATTCTCGAATAACAACGAAAAGGCGTTTATTATTATTATCATTAAATTGAACCGGTTCATATTCCATTATGAATATTCGATATTTTTTTATAATTCAAAAACTATCACATGCTTTATGAACTGTGAAATTCGATATTCACTTTTTACAGTCACAAAAATTCGACAAAATATTGTTGGTGGAAAAATTCGTTGTCTGAAAATATCGATAAATTTAAAACATTAATTTGGAAATATGAAAGAAATAGTAGCGTGTTTCAATTTTGAGTATAACACGTGGGATTCAGTTGCTTCACTAATAATAATATAATAATAATATAATAATAATAATAATGCAATAGAAAGAGTTTCCAATACATCATATGCAATTTCAGATAGAATATCAGAAAAAAGAAAAACAATCAATTGAGTGAAACGTCTTAGATAAAGGTAATAAACATCGAGAGAACCCATTTAAACCCTAAGGTTGTGCATAGGAATTCTTCACTTATTGTATTACCAAATAATCTTCGAACACTATTTCAGTATATTTCAGAATATTTACAATATTCTGGACCTGAGAAATAGTAAATGATAATGAGAGGAGAGTAGGAAATTCAGTTCATTTCTATAATGATGAAAGCGGGAAATTTTAATAAGTTATTTGCTATCAATTATATTTAATATTATTTCATGATCTACATTGAGGAGATATTTTTTGAATATGTGTTTTATTAGTGGTATCGAGTTGACTTTCATTAGCTTATTTTTATGCATATCGTCTAGAAAGTTATAGAATTTATTTGCTTAAAAACTGAAACAACGTTGTCCCACCGATTTTTTTGTTGTCTGTATTTGTACCAACATTTCTGCTTTGTTTCTTGTGGTATAACTATGCTCTTACTGTTCAAGGGTGTATTTATTTTTGCTTATGAAAATTGCTATGTCGTGTAAATATAACTTTCTGACGCTGAGGATAGCTGCATCCACAAAAAGCTTTTTTGACGGATACGTATATTTTTTTTGGTAAATTATTTTCAAAATTTTTTCTGTATTATTTCAAGTTTTTGAAGATGGGTATTAAGTACACCACCCCAGCTGAAGATACTATATCGCAGTCGTGACTCCACAAAATCATAATATAGAGTTTTGAGGAAACGAGTATCTAATATTCTATTGAAACATTTGAATCTATATAACAATGGTCTTAAACTTTCAGTTACTTCATCGATATGATGATTCCATCTTAAATGCCAATCTATTGTAGCCCATAGATATCGGACTCTCTCTGCTTGTTTGATGACGATCTGTTGATTGTTTTTCCCAGTGTGAGTTACTTAAACTTAGGTAATTTAGTTCTGTAACTCGAAAAAGATATAAATTTTTTTTTTAATTTACGGTAAGCAACTTATGGTCAAACCAATTGACAAACCAATAATATTCAACAGATCGTTTTCCATTTTTATTTTTAGAGTCTCCCAGGTTTCTGCAGTGTATATAATGGCAGTGTTATCAGCGAAGCTCACAATTTGACCTGTACTTTCATGGATGGTAGGTAGACTATTTATATATAATGAAAAAAGTAATGGCCCTATCACTGTACCTTGTGGTACTCCATATTTTATAAATTTCTATTTTCCTATTTTCCTGATTCCATTTCCTATTTTCACATACTGTTTGTCTGTCTGAAAATAATTCATTTGCCACACCTCGTATTTATGATTCAAAGTTTTACAGAAGACTTGTTAATGAATGAAGTTATGCTAAAAATAATCCAAAATGTTTATGGCAACTGAATTTGTTCAGCAATAAAGTGATGGAACCTCTAGGTTGAATTGTGAAAATTAATGAACATCAACTATTTTTATTGTATATCGATGATATTTCATTTATAATTGATAGATGCTATATTCATCTATTTGCAGATGATACTTTAATATATTATGCATCAAATGATCTGCTTGATATAATTAATTTAATAAATGAGACACTAAAATCTGTATATAACTGGTGCTGCTTCAACTCGTTAAAAATTAATAAAAATAAAACAAAATTCATGATAATAGGAAATGACAAGCAGTACCATGACTTCAAAAAATATAAATGCAATATTAAAATATCAAATGATAAAATTGAGTTAGTAAGAAAAATTAAATATTTGGGTGTAATTGTAGATAATAGAATGTTTTTTAAGGAACATGCTTCATATATTATTAAAACAATAGCATTCAAAATTAATTACTTAA
>WOGP01003599.1:0-14972 GCA_015342065.1 Leptinotarsa undecemlineata
TTGTATCAAGATGGAGTAGTAGAAAGCCAAAAACCTTCTTTCCCAACAATATAGTTATTGTAACAAATTAGAGAATTAACTGTCTTAAACAAATTTATTTCCAATAATATTTCACTAGTCACAAACTAATTTATTTACAACACTTAACAACTAACGCTTAATTTATTTCCACTATTTCTTGTTTAACCGCTCGATTCACTTTCAGTACTTCACTGCCCTCTTGGGTCGAGAAGCCGGCCTTATATATCGGTAACGATCGTTCTAGAATTCTGTAGTCGTTTCGGTACTCAACTAGAGTTTTACCGGCGGTTGCCGAATGCATTCCTTTTGTGGTGATGTCATGTGTTTGTTCGCTGGCCGACATATCGGTCAGGGGCGGCTTCAGATTCGTTACACTATGCAAGACAAGTCATTATTTCGACGACATTCTTGAAATAATTGATGAAAGTCCTTGTTTAATATTTTTTTACAGGACTTCCGTAAAGTCAATCGACATGAATTATTTCATGTCCCAATAGAAAGAGAAGGATGCAAATTAAAATATATGGTTGAACTAAAATTCTCTATTTTCAAGAACTTGACATAATTGTAATTTATGAATTTCTCAACAGCTTGATGGAATTGTGAAAGCAGCTACTGATTTCTGCCTCAATACTATTCCTGTTGAATTCGAAATCTCTGACAAAAAGTGAATCCAATTACATATGAAGAATGGAGTGAGACTTTTGTCTATTCATAGGTCTCATGCTAGAATCACCAGACTTCTGGATATGACGTGTTGAACGATACCAGACTTCTCTGGTCTACGAAATTGGATATGAGTCGTTTTAACAGTTTGTGGGATAAACATACCTTTCTTAACACCATTATTTTAAAATTATTTGCAGAACAATGTTATCCTTATATCATCTTTACCAAATTTAACTCTAGATAAACTTTGTATTCAAAATGACAACGTCCGATCCGGCCCTGTTACGACGAATGAGATGTTGAGAGACTCATTTCTGAAGCGCGATCGTCGAAAAAAATTTACGACTATACAATGAGACTTTTTTAATTACGACTATTCTAACGTGCATTATAATATTGATAGAAAGAAGCAATGGTTGCTTCTTTGATGTGCTTGTTTGCCATATAAATATTCATGTCGAGTTGATTGCACACTAAAATTTGAGGAAGTCGTTGTTTTTTTTTTGAGAACGATGGGTTTTTGTTTGGAATCTTCGCGAGGTTAACGAGCTAAGTACGTACTTGTTCGTTTAGTGAGAAGATGACGGATTCGAACTATGTCGCTTTAGGGTGTCGATATGTGATCGGTGTGAGAGTAATTTTTTACGGTTCTTGAAATTGAAAATTTACATTATTTTTTCGAAAGAGGTTATGCGAAATCTAGAACACGTTCCTCTTGATTATTGCGACTAATAATTGATGAAATTGTTCTATTTATTTCCACCTCGACTTGATTTGGAAACTCATGTAAATTTTTCGACCTCTTTGTATATTTTTTTAATTTTAAATACCAGACGGGAAAATATTTAAGATATCTTGAGTTCTCATCCAACAGCCCTCATCTATGAATACATCTATCAGAAAAAATCATAAATATCATGGGTATAGTGTGAAGAGGCGGCATCTTATTCCAACTAGTTACTACTTAGTCACTAATTATCCCTAACCACACATTCGCCTTTGGAGGATGCTGAGCATGTTGATCGTTCAGTGAAAACATATAATAACAGAATAAAAATATTCATGGTTTGTTTGAAGGTGGTTGAAAATTATTTGTGGTGCATTCGTTCGGACTTCCATTGTCTAATCTAATATATAAAAATGGATGTTTGTTGGTTGGTAAGTGATAAACTTCTACATCGCTCAACCGATCGTGATGAAACTTGACATAGGTTTTTAAGCTATCAGTTTTTCTATAACTCGCCACTAGATGGCGCTGTTGAACAATTTTTTGAAAGCACTGTTCTATAACGCTGCGCACGCCTAAGTTCAATGATTCTGATTCTGTAAAAACATTGGAACAACAGCGATACAGCAACATAGTACTAATTAGTACTACAAGTACCAAATTCTACGCGGGCGAAGTCGCGGGCAACAACTAGTATGATATAAATTGATTTGAAATCCTTGAATCTATAAAAAATTAAAAAGATTAGCTGAAAAATAAAAATTAAGTATATTGAGCAAAAAAAACTGAAATTACAATGAAATAAAATACAAGCAACAATCAAAACATAAAAAAATCGAACTATTAACACGAGATAAAAATTAAAAGTTATTAACAAGAAATGAAACATTGAAAGATTCCAAGACAAAAATAAAATACAAACAACAATCAAAAAATAAAAATCCAACTATTAACATGAGATAAAAATTAAAAATTATTAACAAGAAATAAAAAATTAAAAGATTCCAAGCCAAGTAATTTGGTTTGGTTTTAATTTTTCTGAAAAAATATGTATATAACTGACTGATGACAATAGCTTATATTTCTTATTGTGAAACCATTTTAACCATTATAATCATTATAACAGTGAATTGCAATAATTGCAACATATGATATAAGATAATAATACGCCTGGGGTGTTTCAACGAATGCGAAATTCCATAAGGACAGCAAAAACATCCATATTGAGTGGAGGAAAACAATTTCAACAATGTTTGTAACGACCGTTCCAAGTTAGTTATGTTTGTGTTGTTAGTTGTAACTTAATGTGTTTTAGTTTTTCAGTTAGAGATTAATATTATTTTTGTTTAGTTAACTTTTCTTCAACATAAAAATGACACGTCACAAAATTACTCAATACTTTCTCCGTCGATAAAAGAGTTTTTACTGTTTTACACAAAAACGACGAATCGTAGAAAGAAATTCAGGACATTCTTATCCTGATCTAAACGAGGAATTCAAAAATAAATTTTATAATCGAAAAAATCCATAGGAGTATAATTTTTTCTTCAAAAATATCGAAGTACCCACACCACTTCTGAAATTGAAATTAATTTTTTTTATTGAAAATATAATCTTTCATTAATGACCAGTGCTTACCCAATATCACTAAAATATCCCAAATGGTTTAAGAAATATTGAATAATTTTCATTTTTCTCTTACACACTTTGCATTTTCGTAATGAAGCATTTTTGGACCATAGTTTAAACATCAACTCATCATTTTTCATGTAGATTCACATCAATGAATATTCGCACATTATGAAGAAATAATCTTGAAGTCTTGTTGAATGGCTTTCAGAATCTCATTAATATTCTAAATCATGATTTGGGAATATATTGTAACTTATAACTGACCCAGTATATGCGAACGACAGTTTTCACCTGTAGAATTAAATCTCTTCATTAGTATAATTAATATGTTTCTATTTCCTCCCATGAGGTAATCTGTATAATAATAAACGCATAGCATAGATGACTCGTAGAGAATTCCAATATAATAATGATTAGACTGACGTTTTAACCGTTTAAGGTTATGTCACCCGTTCACAATATGTGTGTACTTTCAATCTATAGCGTTTCAAATATATTTGATTTATAAATGGATCAATTTGTGCCATTGATAGTGACTTGGAAAATACTCCTTGAGAGTTCGATTGATGACCTATTTATTGACCTATTCATATTGAATATAGAATAAAGAAAATCACTTTTTTCTGATTTCCACTAAGTTTTTTATTTGTTACGCAAGGTTTCGGTTTGTTTAACCATTTTGAAGAGAGCTGATGCATTTTGACGGACAAGTCTTTAAATATACAATGATACAGTCAGTGTGCTTTTGGTACCTGAAATAGGTATCTGATATAACAAATGTTACCTGAAGTATCAATACCAATACTAAAACAATAACTATTTAACTTTTATAACATATCAAAATTACCGACAATTGATCCAAAAACCTACTTGTGAATTTCTCCAACTACCAATAGATCCTAAACTATATAGTTGTCAAAATTCACAAATGCAAAAGAAAGAGCTGCATAGATCTAGTTGGCCATTGAGGGTTTTGAAATTGAGGTTTTTATGCAATGTATTTATTTCCTATGCTTCCAAATGCATATATAGACTGGATAGTGGTGACTGTTCAGCAGCTTATACAGGCCAGACTGTCAGAAACTGAATTTGTTTTCTTAAAACTGAGGTTATCCCATTCTTCATAAACAAATTATTATTGATGTAGAATTGATATAACATGCTCTAGGTAATCATAATTAAGGATGTACTTCAGGTATATAAAATTTGAGTATATTACTCTAGGTGATTATAATCGTAAGGAAGTAACTTTTAGTATGTTATTTACTACGAAAAAGCTACTGTGATAGCAAAACATGTGATATTTTTGAAAATAAGTTTGTGAAAATGAATTATATAAAAACCCAATTTCAAAACCCTCAATGACCAACTAGAACTATGCAACACTCCCCTTATGAATTTGTGAATTTTGACAACTAGTTTAGGATCCATTGGTAGTTTCAGTATTGGTAGTGATAATTCAGATAACATTTGTTATTTCAGATATATATTGTAAGAATCAAAAGTAAACTGACTATACCACTGTATATTTGAGGACTTATTTGTCAGAATGTATCAGTTTACTTGAAAATCGTTTAACAAATCGGTCGTTACAAATGAAAATCGTAGTGTGAACTGGCATCACTGTCGACAGCAGCGATGGAAGCAAATGATGGCTGTGGCAGAATTACACATTTCTTTTGTTGCATTGTTTTTTTGGTAGTTAAGGATTCATAAAAATAGATAAGGTATGGGTGGAAAAAAATTGGAAGAGAGAATGTTAGTTCTTTTTAGATAGGAGTACAGTTCGTTGTTCAGTAACTTTCTTAATTATTATTGAAATAAAGGATTGTTTAAGTGGAGATTCAATTTATCTTATTTTCTCAAGTTCACAGTAGTAGAAATCAAACAAAAGTTATTTTCTCTATCCTATACTCCTTGAGAGCTTATATAATAAACTTGGATCTATCACCTTAACTCAAATTGTAGTTTTTTTCCAGAAATTAATATTGAGTTGCAGTGGGATTCTTTGGAACTGCAAGTTATTACTAAAATAAGATAAATAGAATGTCAAAATGTATTTTTCCATGTAGAAGCTGTAATTATATGTATTTTCTATCGCGATTTATACCTTAGTACGGGATATAATTTAAAAAAAAAACTGTTGATGATGGTAATATGGAATTATATTTCTGTATTCATTACGATTGAATATGTTTTGAAAGGGCATTGCAAGTTCAAGTGACAATGAAGATCAACGTTGTGATAACGATTGAATCGACCGATAAAATTATTAGACTCCTGTGTGTCGAATCATCAATAAAATTATTCTCCTGGCTCCACTAATGTTGCTTATCAGAGAAAATGCCAGATATTATCTTTGAAATATTTTGAAGTGAAAGTTAATCAGAATTTTCGATTTGGATGCAATAAACTATTGAGGATTGATTGAGGATATATGATATCAGTGTGAAAGCAGCCATGTTTTCAAGTTCATAGATGGGAAACAAGAAACGGGCTCCAGCCGTGGGTGAAGTAGCCACGTCCGTAAAACAAAATTATATTTTCATCACCATTTCTCCATGCCCTTGAATTTCCTGTGGGTGAATTCATATTAAGGATCAGCATTGCACCCGTGCGGATCCGGGGCGTGGCGCGAGTATTTTGTGATCATAAACCGCATTTATTAATAACCACTACCAAACGTTGAGCTCAATATATCATTTTGATCTCCACATAATTTTGTTCACTGAATAGGGTTTTCCTGTATAAAATAAAATATGATACCATGTAATTTTTTGTGTTCAATTATTGTTATATCGTAGTCTTGCTGAAATGTTGATAAGGTACTGTGGGTAAATCAGCAAATCCATTCAACGTTCCGAAAAATATGTAGTTGCTAATTTGCGATAAACTCCCGTTTCCTTTCAACTATATATCTGCGAACGTTCGCGATATACACCTTGAATGAATGAGCACCTCTCATCGGCTGACAAGCTTTAACAAGTTTATGCAATTGTGTTATCGCCTTATAATTATTAAACCATGGCCTACTAGACGACAACGCGACAAATTGATAAATACGTTTCGAGAGGAGGCAGCTGAATTTGCGAAAATAATGAAAATGATTGGGCAGTAAATATAAGTTTCATCTGTCTTGATAAATTATATGGCAACATGAATAATTAAGAACACATGAACATACAGGAGCTTGGAACATATAGGTACATTACCTCGTCATTGCCCTTAAAATTAATAACCTCATAAAACTAGCGATGAAGGGAATAAAATAGTGTGCTCATTACAGAAAAAATAAATTAAAGTTGATCAAAGGTAAGGGGAATAAAATGGGGTGAATTTGTAGGGGTGGAAAAAGTTTTTTCATAGCCAAAACTAAATCTCCTATCAGAAAAATTTTAATTCAAAAGTTGTAAGAAATATACAAACCTACAACTACATTATCTGAAATTTTCCGTGTAAAATTGGAAAAACAGGATTTTCCGTTTCTATTTTATTCTACAAAGATAACTAATTTTTAACGATATTTGGTTGAGTCACCTTTTTTTGTTCCTACCATAGTATAATTTTCCCAAATCGAAATTTTCAGTATGACATTTAATTTCCAAACTAAATCTAAAAAACTACCTTATTTTTGACCTAAACTTACCACGTTTTGAAAAAATTGATAGTGGTATTTTTGATTGAATTATTTCTTTGAGATGGTATGATTGAAGGTAACAATACTGTGGAAAAAAATTCAGAAAATGTAAAATAAAATATCATATCATTAAATCAAGTACATGACAAATCATTGCAATTAGAGATTTAACAAAAAATATGCTAGAAAGTAAATCAAACTCGAAAGTGATCGTTAGGAATAACCTTTTAGGGATGGAAATTGGTTTTCCACATTTTTAACCGAAAGTAGTATTGGTAATGAAAAGATCTACACTGTAATGTTAATACATTTTTCACCATGAATATTATTTATTTCTAATGAAACTTAAATTAAACTTACCGATTCGCATACTTAAAAACTGTACTTTTTAATAATATTAAACTTATAGAAACAGTTTTTCCAAATCAGCAGCATTAAAACATCTTCCCGATAGTACACAAGAAGTAATAATTCCATGAAAAAAAAACGCCAGGAAATTTAAAAAAGTTTTACCAGTGATTCTAATATTTTTGCCAAAGTAATGGTACTTTTTTCTGAAAAAAAAACAATTGAAAAAGAATTACTGAATGATGAGAACGTGAGAACGCGAATTTTCAGAAGATATCGTGAAAAGTAATGTAAAAAAAAATAAAAACTGAACTAAGTACGGGTTTTTCCAATTTTTCTAGAAAAACTTGAGATTACCTATATGGGAAAATGTTTGATACAATTTGTAAAAAAGACAATACTTTCCTGTAGTAGTTTTGGTCATCTCCTGATCATGCTGAGGAAAATTAAAGAAACTTGGGACTCAACAGAAGTAAACTAGCTGATTATGTTTCCACTCAACCTACTACTTTTGGATTTATATTTCAAATAATATCTATTTTCTTTTGAATAAACCGTTTTACATATTTTAAAATCATATATTTCACTACCATATTGTTAATTATTTTGTGTCTTTCATACAAAAGAATTTGTCCTGATTCATATTATCCCATTAATGCGTTGTATATGTGTATAACTAACAGTGGTTCTCTTCATTATAATTTATGGGGTATCTTTTTCAAAAATACATTTTTCAGTGCATTAAGCTTAGTCTACTAGTGTTCACGAATAGAAATTCCACTGATTTTCGTCTTTCTGATATGTTGAAACTTGCTGGGTTGCGTTTTACACTGGTATTTTCAGAATGTTTCGAAAATAAAATATCCCTTCTAAAAATATAACTTTTTCCAATTTTTCTAAAGTATACTCAAAATAGCAAAACCCTAGTCATCTATGACTCTAGATTGTCTTAAATGTTATTGTTGCAATTGAATTAGAAAATAAAAAACAACATCGTATCAGTCTAGCCATCATTTATAATTTGCGATTGTTTCAGATCGGTGACAGTTGACTTACGTCTGTTTAACATACACACCTACATGTATTGGATCGAAGGTATTTGAAATATTTATCTTCGTAGATGCTGATTCAGTTGTCTATATACATATCCACTCGAAATAATTATTTCATTTATATCGATTAATTTTCTGGTAAATTTTCTAGAGTGTATATTGATATTCATCCTATATAAGTAAGTGTTCAACATGATAGGTGAAGATGAAAAATATTTCTGAAATAAAAAACCTATTCACTAATGTTATATGTATAGGTGGGCGTGCCTATTACAGAAAAAAATTATAATTTAAAATACATTTTTTTGAGTCGCTATTTACAATATAATTCATAAAAGATTCTATATACGCTACTTTTTTCCACTATTAGGACCTCTCTTATCAGAATTATTATTTTCAAGGAGGATTAATTTTACCCAAATTATTCTTCCGTTGTTCTGAAACAATGCCAAATTAGGCTGAAGAAGGGTTCAAGGACGAGTAAAATGTTTTGTTAAGGCAGTAATATTGGATAATAAGAACTCTAAGTTGATCACAAATTCCAACTGTTAAAGGTGTGATGTTTATACACAAATGTATATTTTGTTAAAAATTTTCGCAAAATAATACCCTTTTGAAATTAAGTCAAATGTGTAATCTTCTGTTTATATCTTGCTTGTTATTCAATAGAATCATCGAAACATATATTCTTAGGGTTTTTTGGCCACTTCTTTCCCTTCCTTGTATTCGAATATGTTGGAACATGTTTGATTCATTTGAAAAGAAATTTGGGAATTACTGTAAGTAGTTGATATGGATTTGAACGTGAAAGTTGTTATTTCTACATTGCAAATGAATACAAGTCCAAGAATAAGGTTAACTAGTCAAACTGAAAATTTCACAATTTTTTTTCAAAATGATATGCATGTCAATATTTATCAATCATTTGAAGATAGATAATTAAATTTTATGCGTAGGATGATAAGAGCAATAGATAATGTATTACGATACGTGAAATTTTATTTTTGATCAAATATAATCAACTTCGAATTTTGGAAAATAGGTATATCTTATAACTTCGTTCGAATGTTTATTGTATTGAAACATATTTCACTCGTCTCTTCAGGTATTTTTTATCATTGTAATAAAAAAACAATTTTTCAACCAAATTATCTAAAAGAACAATTAGTTTTTTAGAACTAGGCAGTTTCATGTAATCCCCTTATTATATGTCCATTTTTCAATATCACTTCGGTCCAGGGACAATTTTATATAGCAATTAGTTAATAATTTAATTTACAAAAATATTGTGAATTGAGCTGTTTCAACTTGAATTCAAGTTCAAGATAAATTAGATACCGGTATTGAAAAGTCCATAACTCCAAATCGAAGTGTCAAAAAGTAAATCTGTAATGATTTTGAAAAAATGAGATGATCATGCATTGTCATCATTTAATGTTTCATCCTGTGTAGCATCAACTTTAGTTTTATTTTCAGCAACAACACTCGTGCCCATTTCATCTGATGATCAACTTTGAATATTGTTTAAAAATAAGTACATAAGGTTTTAAAAAACAAAAAGTAATTTGTTGATTTCAAATTTATACTCTATAGTCGTTTGAAGTACCACATTCGCGTATGATATTTCTCGCTGGCCAAAATTCTAGATGAAGGTGAACATGAGATGATGCGAAACTATCGTTCAATAGAAAAATCGAAACTCTGAACTTACCAAAACTCTTGTTGTCGAGCTTTCGTATTTTGTGCAGGAATGACTCCTTCGGCGATTTCCGATAGTCTTTCAATCCGAAACCGTCGTCCAGCAACAACAAATACTTCTTCTGTAGCTGCAGCTTCTTCGCTTTGTCGCACTCCATCGTCACCATCTTTCTGTGCAGATGGAAGTACGATTTGGTGTTGTTCTTAAAGTCCGCAATCACTTTGAAATAACCACTACAAGACTCGTTGGTGTTTTTCGATTCGGCTATGGCTAAGATCACGAACTTGGCCTGCTTTGCCATCGCCAAGAAGTTTTCTTTTTGGACAGAAGACCATGAGGCCTTCTTCTTTCTCTTCTTTTTCTTGGCTCTTCTTGCACGCGGCTCTTTCGAAGAAGATCTCTGCGACCTCGAGATAAGGGTCGGGAGTAGTTCGGTCGGCGGGATCTGAGCGAGCGTCTCGCTTGGAAAAAGCGTCGTCAAAATGTTGACTTCGCTTCGGGTTGAGGTGCTGCCATAGAGCGGGTCGACTTGGCGATCTACTTCGCTCGAGGTAAGTCTAGAGCGAGAAGAAAGTCTAGACCACGGGAATGGTTGGTCGCGAGACCAGACGACTCTTCTCTCCAGAAGTTCGGGTTGCGGTATAGAATGGGAAATGACTTTGCTCATCAGAGGTTTAGCCTTTGGCAGCGTTTGGTCGCGAGGCCAGTCGGTTTCGCTCACCGGAGGTCCGGGCTGGCTTACTTCACTCGTGCGTGGTCTACCTCTCGAGAGTGTTTGGTCACGAGATTCGCTAAAGCGGGAAACGACTTCACCCGCTAGATGCCTAGATATCGGCGGCCAGGCGGTCTCGCTCACGGTAAGACCGTGTTGGTTGACTTCGCTCGTGTTTGGTCTAGACCAGGTGATGACTTCGCTGGCGGATAGTCTAGACTGGTCATCATCGCTCGGGAAAAGTCTGGAGTGCGAATCCCAGAAAAACGGTTCACTGGGGGAAAACTTAAGTTCGCCCGGGGGGTGTTTGAGTTCGTCGGGTTTGGGGTAGTTGACTTCGTTTGGCGGATAGACGATCGCGTCTATGTGGGGTTTGGCGTTTCGGTTGTGCGCCGCTTGAGTTCGCCACAATCGGTGGTGTCGGATTCTGTGGTGCGGTCTCTGAACGTCTCGCGAATGCCTGTCGCTCGTCTCGGGGTACTTCTTAGTCAAATCCGTCATGGCTAAGTTATCTATGCGGAAACCGGAACAACTCAAAATGGCTAAGATCACTAGAAATAGAAAACATACACATTTTTGGTACATGTCTAGGTCGGCGCTTCTCCGTTCGACTCAGGAGAGGTTCACGGGCCGGAGTCCTTGCGGTGATAATATCTGACGTCCAGGAGGCGGAAGATTATTCGGTGGTGCAACAGTCGGTGCTGCTTCATCTTCCCAATGGTCACCGCCGCCTTTCACACACATGTCACTGGGGGCGGTAGCACTGCATCGTCGGCGTCGCGGCACTGGTGTTCGCACACGTTTCAAAGTCGTCGCGTTCTCTGATCTATCGGTAACGGGGTGTCGTCGCGTAGACAATGTTTTCTGTAGCGAGGCTCAAGCTGCACTGAAGCAGCGCGCCTCCCCACTATTGCCGGCATCGCATCGGAGCGTTGTCGACGGGACTCTACTCGAATCGACGCCTGAACTTCGCGGAAACTTTACTATTGCTTCTGATTTCTAAGGGTGGTTTGATGAGGGCGGGTTTCGACGACGTCTTGCTGTAAGGTGGCCGGTGGAGTTGTTTTTTTTCATTTCCAAAGTTGTACATTTTCACTTTTTTTTTAATGGAAATATAGAGAATTTTTAAAGTTGGAAATTTTATTACTTTTCTGATTTTTCAGTTATTTCTTCAAAAATTCGCCGAACTGTATTTATAAATCTTATAATAATTTAGTACACATCTTATTTGAGGGCATGTTCTGTCGTAGCTCATGTTTCATCCTTGCCAGTGGCGTCCATTTGGGTTTTCCACTAAATCATTTTGAAAATTAAGGTAAAACTCTGCTTTCATTGTTTTTTTTTTGTTTGATTTACAGTTTTCACCAAAACGTTATTTTTATTGGCATCTTGCAAAAAAAACAGTTTATGAGAATAGTTTTAATTATGATATAAATCTGAATACTTTTTGGAGTACTAATACAGAATATCCCTAAAAGCACACAAGAAACTAATATATCCAACTCCTGCAAATAAGTATGCCTCTTATATTTTGGAAAGTACATGGACTGTTTTTGTATAACGAAAAACTATGATGCGATTTTTCAATTCCTCTTCAGTATAAATAGTTGTTTTCTGAACCAAAGTTTGGAAATAACCCCACAGGAAATAGTCTAAATTATGGTTATGATCGTAGGCGATCTATTCCGCAATTATTGTAATTTTTGTTTGAATAATTGTCCTCCAGGGAAATGAAGCGTGCTGGCACCCTTTCGTACATAAACCACAATCAATTTCTGACCAAAATGGAAATATCTTCCATCAAAGCTGGCAATTTTTCTTTGGAAAATTATCAGTAATTATACCCATTTAATGTTTCATGAAAAAATAATGTCTAATCAGTTTTCTGGTTTACATAGTGTATTTATTTTAGATGATTGTCTGATACAAACCTCCTATGAAAAAGGTTTTCATAGAATCGCCCTACTCACAGAAACTTACCGTTAGAAACCTATCGATATAATGTATAGGCGTAGAAACAATTCTTACAATGGATCAATTTTAATGACTAGGATTACTGTTTCTAACATAACAATTTTTCTATATTCACCAATAAACAGTTTTGACTCTTTCTTTAGGCATGTTCTTCAGCTAAGTATGAATATAGGCACATTGATCCGTTACTTGATGAAAATTATTGTTACTATCCATGATAATAATTATATTATTTTCACACAATACACTTTATTCAAGATACATCTCACACCACGGTAGTTTCGCCAGTCCAATTGATGAAGCTACCGTGTAGCTGTATAGTGTGAAAATTGTATAATTAATATCATGGATAGAATCACGAAAGTTCAAAAAATACGTAAGGTTTAGTTCATTTCACAGTTAATAGTGGAGACGATCACATTAAAAACAAAAATTGTAGAAAAGTTGTATATCTGATTTTATTTTCATAGAATTCAATATTCTGAATGACTCATAGCTTTCATATCAGCTAATAATATAAAACAAGGTAAAAAACGAAACACTAAATATCTACCATCAAAAGTAAATTTGCTTTGAAGGTTTCCCAAAGCAATTTATCCCACAGAGTTCCATTTTATGAACACTGGGAATCACGGAGGATTATCGCGATTCTAAGTATTCTATTATGTGTTTGAATCCCAATCTTTGACCTATATTCAAAATTTTTATTATGTGAGATAAACTAGATAACAAAACAATATTATCAATTTTTTTTCTCATAACGGTGCCTGTTCCAGTGAGATGACTGCAGTGGCGTAACGTACTCATTTTATTTGCGTTCCATCCATGTGCGTGCACCATCCATGATAATGAATATAGAATTTTCATAGATTTTATTTAAGACGTGATAAGACGTGTTTTGCTACACGAAAAGCTTTATAAGTTGGACTGGTGCATCAAACTTTTCTACAATGTATTTCATAGTAATGATTTAATCTGTTAAATTCTGAAAGAACAATTTCATACAACTTCCTGCATCTTGTAACGTTGATGGATGTCCAAAGAAATAAACTACCATCTTTCACGATACTTTTCAACTGCCTTGGGTATCTCGATTATTTCTGATGGAAAACATCACTTGAATTCTAACATTGTAGCCACTTCTCACACTGGGAGGTGGGTGATCATTCAGTCCGAGTATTATGTGATCTGGATAGATATCATGAGCCAACCATGACATTTTTCAGCCAGGATTTTTGTCGTAGTGCAGCACGTCGGTGTTGTTGTAAATCATACCTGAAAGAAAATAACACCGGCCACCGCCATGAACCAGGCGTGAGTGTACGATGATTCGCCGCCACCTTAGAAACAGCGAGAATAATGCTGCCGATTCAGGCGGAATTTGGCGAAATTTCTAAACATTCGATAACGATATTTAAAGGCTAGCCGCGAGGATATCGAGTCAGTGAAGTGGAAGCTACGGTGCGGTACGCGAAGTGAACTAGGAAGTCGATAGATATTCTTTCAGAATAGAATAGAATAGAATAGAATAGACTATATTAATTTGACTACATCACAGTACATGTTTGTTGTAGCATGTCATATTAAAAAAAGACAATACAATGGGATATTATTTGTTAAAATATAACCTATAATTTTTTAAAATACTGTAATTCTATAAAATATTATTAAAACAAAGAACGATAGTTAAAACACCCATAGAAAGTATATAAAATTGGAAAATTGGGCGGGACGAATTTTATTCCCTGCAATTTTTTAAATGTTCGTATTCCTCAGTGGAATAAAAACAATGCGTCAAAAGAAATTTTTTTATCCTTATTTTGAATAAATTTACACTTAATGATTTCAATTCCGATGGTAGTATATTGTAGAGATAATAATTTAGTGAATTTTTCTTTGATTTGGTTAGGCGGAACCTGTTTGATCTCAGGTTATCTGCCTGTCTGGTAGCATAGCTATGTATGTCCAATTGCTTAGTGAGCATCGCAGAGTTTCGATGAACCACCCCAAAGAATAGTAGCATAACTTATGTGCGAATGAAATAAAGAAAAATATGTTGTTCTGAGTGAATTTAAATTGGTTATAGTTTGAAGTTGTCGTTACTTTTCAATTTGGTAATATGAGGTTTCCACGATAGATCACTATCCAGAGTTACTCCTAGTAAAGTTACAGAATGAGTTTCTGTGGAATTCGTAGAGAAAAGATAGAGATACTGTGATTTATCGTTATTAAGTTTGAGTTTATTGGCTGCAAACCAGTTTTCGGATTTATTATCCAAGTCTTCTTGAATTATGTGCAGATCTGATCTCAGTTTACCAGAATATATGAACGTTGCATCATCTGCGAAAGAATAAGTTTTCACCGGAACCATATAGTTACTCAAGTCGTTAGTGTATACTATGAACAGCAACGGTCCTAATATTGACCCTTGAGGAACACCATGTTTAATGTGTTTGAAATCAGATAAGGAATTTCCAATACTTATCGCTCGAAGGCGGTTT
>WOGP01003600.1:0-14524 GCA_015342065.1 Leptinotarsa undecemlineata
AATATGTCATTTGTTTCATACAGGTAACTATTACCGATGTTGCCAAATGGTGAAATAAAAACGAATCTCTTCAAATGTTGAATGCAGTATTTCATTCCTATTTTTAGGTATTCAAATAATTTTTGAAGAAAAAGGTTGAAATGATAAGTTTAAAATGCGTTGTTTCAGAACTCTTTTATGAAAACTACTTGATTTTCGTCAGGAGGAACATTCGCCATTGCTAACATGTACTTGAAGTAGATAATTAGAATTAGTTTTTCTTTTTTGTGCATTTTATTTTTCGTTTATAGTTAAGTATTGTGAATAAAATTTTATATTGTTCTGTAAATGGAAATGCCAACATATCAACAACTTATTCAATAGTGATTCGATGAATCTCAAAAACAATTAGTTTAATTTTTTCAACATTTCCATTGATTGTTGATGTGCTGGGAATCCAGGGAGAGTGTCGTCATCCATATCTCCACGACTTTTTGTGAGCTTGATCCATTTTTTCAATAGCACAAAATCGACAATCACGCAATTTCATGGAATTATTTTCCAGCAGCTTGACTGCATTAAACTTTCTCGATTTGATATCATTTCTATAATCATATGGATTCGTTTTTCGATGGCATTTCAGGATAGCTTCCCGAATTTCTGCTACCGCAGTTGTCAGTTGATTGCTCAAATCACCAACACTTACATAAAAATTTGGCAAGTTGACTTGGGTGTCACACCAATAGGTGGTTACACTTATGTATCGCTTGCATTTACGTAGTTATTCTTGTTAAGAACTTTTGTTGGTTATTCACATTTTGTCTTCAGTCGAGGACCGCCTGCCCCGTACTAACGATCGATGCCCATAAGTTGAAATAGCTGTCACCGATGGCTCTTAAATTTACATCAATATGGAAGTTGAATAGAACTGGCCGATACTTGATGAAAGTTCATATTAAAAACTCATCAATACAGTTTATTGTATGATTTTCACTATAAAAGGGTTTTACAAAACCGCGACACGTGTTTTACTATACAATAGCTTCCTCAAGCATAAACAGTTTATGCTTGAGTTTTTTTTTAATATAGGAGTGATCAGAATAGTACCTATAATAAATATGATTAATACTCCGGAGAGGTGCATTACTACATGCTCAAGGTTGCCCCTCTCCTCTCATGCAGGCCAGCGACTTTGTAGGTACGTGTGGCAGATACCCAACGGAAAAAACAACAACTAACCCAGCTAATGCCGCGCAGAAAGTTGAAGTAAAACCATCAGGCACCTGAACAACGTCTTCGATTTGGAAGATTCGTCACAAGTTATTTCCCACTGTGATAGCAGAAATGAATTTCCGACCAACTGATAGACCGGTTTCTGCAGAAAGATTTCATGACTAGCTGGAATTATTGTTCGTGATACTCATACGGTTCATACCGTTCTGAAAAGACCATGTCCTGTACTGATGATGGGGCAAGCACCCCGAAACCGGTCTATCGGTTGGCCGTATCGACCAAACGAAATTAATTTCTTATTTTCTTAGTGGGAAATGACTTGCGACAAATCTTGCAAATCGAAGTCGTTGCACAGATGCGTGATGGTTTTACTTCAACTCTCTGCGCGGCATTAGCTGTGTTAGTTGCTATTTTTCCGTTGGGTATCTGCCACATGTACCTGCATAGTCGTAGGATTGCATGAGAGAAAAAAGGCAACCTTGAGCATGTCATAATGCAACTCCCCGGAATATTAATGATGGTGACAATGATTTTCAAACCATTATTTTCATAAATAATATCAAACTTCCATATCAGATTCATAAAAATTGTTCATCAATGTTATTCATAGTAAATCTATTCAAAATATCTAGACATGTAGTTAGTTGATTTCCGGAAACAAAAACAACAGTCTTTTGGAGGAGATTAGAAGTTAAGATCTCATTAGCGACATGACAGATGAAGATCAGCGGTGGTAATAGGGATTTTAAAACACTGTTGCCAAATTTATGTCATGGGAACTGATATTAATTGATGAATTTCTATGGGTTATCATTACTCTAGTTCACTGTTTGGCTGTAATTTATTGATTTGAAATGATTATACACGATGAACTAAATAAATTGAAGAAAACCATTTGGGGTTTTTTCGTCTACCTGGGTTTAAGGGCTTTGTTCAAATTTCAATGAGGTGAAAATATAAACTAGTCCAAAAATAGCTGCATCAACCGCGGGTGGTTATTAGCAGAGCAACATTTACCTATGTGTGATTGTAATAGCAGCCCGCCTTGGCCCTGCACGGGTGCAATGCTGACACTAAATATAAATTCACCCACCCCTTCCTAAGTGCGCATTTGAGACCTAAGAAGCAACTATATTCCAAATTTCAGCTTCCTAGGACTTACCAGTATGGATAAACAGACATGAATGTATCAGTATTAAGTGAATTACTTTTGCATTAATTAGTAAAGATTTTACCTAACTTACTCGTATGTACAGCTTTCAGAAAAGGTAATAATCAGATAGTTCATATTTACTACTTCAATGCAGTTTTGAGATCACTAGGAAGTTTTGCCGCTTGCCTCTCAGATTCAAAAACTGGGCACTCCTGGATTATGTACTTCACATTGTTGTTCACATCGCATACATAACGTTGGGTGGAATCTTCTTTCTCCATAAACTAGTATTATGTTGTAGTATTCAAGAAAACTTCATTGTGAGATTTTCACAGTTTCACAAAAATGCAACACGTGTTTATAGTGTGCTAATAACGACCATAGGTCCTGATATAACGCAAATATTTGAAATAAATGGTTAGGTCTGGCCTAACAAATTGCCTTCGATGATGTCTACCTGTCTATCGTAGTTGGACGGAATTTCAAGCATGAAATTCTGCAGACTCCGGTCAGCAAATCCGGATAATATTTTCGACATACTTGAATAAGATATTAAAAAATATTGATTTCCAGGAATATTACTGGGACAAGAGGTGAAAATGTATTTCAGTTACTTGGTTTATGCTCGTTTTTATTTATTGGGTCAATTCGTAATTCAAATTTTTCATTCCAAGTTACTCTGATTTGGGGTAGATCTGCTTATAACTTGTTTTCATGTATTACCCGGTAAAATACAAAATGTACCATATTTTGGCCAGATCAATTGACCATCGATCGTTAAAAATAATAATATTTGTATTATATGGATTAGCGACCTGCTTATATTTTGTCTCAATACTGATGTATAAAGTGTGTAATTAGGTTGATTATTACGGATTTGTTGCAATTTCTTGACAATTATTAAGTATCAGACTAGAGACTCAGTCATCTGCTGATGATGCCAAATAGGTTAGCGAAATGTGCGTCGAGAGACAGCAGATTTATTCTGGTGAGGAAAACGTATTTTCAATGGATCAATTTCTCGCCTGAGGTTCCAAATTTGACTTATCAAGTGATAAATAAATCATGACTTGCTAGATTGAAAATCCAAATTACCTCAGAATATTTTTTAAGATCGAAGCCATTAATACCAAAAATGTTTCCTCCAGTAATGTTGGTTCTCAATCTACCTGTTTTTGTAAAGAAATCATTTTGATTTGGCAACACCGTACTAGATGTTTTGTGGCGGTTCAGTAAAGATGGCCATGCCGAAGCAGAAGAGAAATTACCGACCTGTCACACCATTCCACATCGCCTCATTGTCTAAGTACGGGAGAAAATGAGATATGAATAAGGAAAATCTGCAAATAAAAGACCTGTCAATTTCCAAAGATTTTTCATCAAGCACCATCTGAACGTTGATGTTTCGGTAATGAACAAAAACTTGGTAATGATGAAGGACGGCGCGTTGTGCGCAGATAAGCAGTTGATTAACCGCAGATGGGTTTTCAGGAAAGTAGATCGGAGTTTACTTGACGTGACTACAAAGACGACCTTCGAAATGAGGGACTGTATGTACAGGTGAGTTAATTATATAGTCACCGAGAAAACTGCATTGGATTGACTATACCTAAGGCATCTTTCCTGAGTTTGAGGAGTTAAACAGAGAGGAGAGTAAAAATTCCAGGCTTGGGATTGTTTATTCCACCTTTTTCGAAGTTTGAAAATTTTGAAAAAATATTTTCAATTAGTTGAAAAATTTCTGGCAAAGAATCTTTTGACTCTCTTCTTATACAAGTTGAATCTCCAGTATTCTAAAGTCGATGGATGCTTTACGGTTGAAATATTTTCAAAATGGCAGCACTTCTGATTATACTGTCAACTTCGTTATTTTAGATGGAACACCCTATATTTCATTCCATTTTTATATCGTACATCAGAATCTAAATAATTTTTGAGTATAGTGTCCTATTTCACCTGACAGAGTTTCGAAACCGTATAGTGAGAGTATTTTGTCGATAGAAATATATTAAATTGCAAATATTTCAAAAACTACTAATTTTCAAAATAGGTATTCTTTCACAAAGTTACCCTCATTTTCAATGTTCAATACGATTAAATCATAAAAATTGGGGTTCATATTTGAAAAAAGTCATTTTGGACGGTTTATTAAATTTTATTTATATTCCTCTTTTTTGGCCACTCTGTACTAATAATTATCAAAATTTCATATGAAGCTATTGAATTCGGTTTCCATT
Source organism: Leptinotarsa undecemlineata (assembly GCA_015342065.1). Lineage (NCBI taxonomy): Eukaryota > Metazoa > Arthropoda > Insecta > Coleoptera > Chrysomelidae > Leptinotarsa > Leptinotarsa undecemlineata. Next base: position 4,603 of record WOGP01003600.1, read on the forward strand.
GTCAAATTTTATCATTTTTCCTGATCATAGTTTTCCCACAATCGATCGATGCAGCTCCTGGAGATTCACCCTGAATAGAAAGTGGAAAACTTGAAAAAAAAAGTAAATCAAATATCTCCGTACAAAAATTCACATTCATAATAGAATTGAAATGAATATCTTACCCAGTAATGCTACACAAGGTAATAGAGAGAAAAGAAAACTTTTCTTCTCAAGGAGTACTACAAAGTCCGGGGTGAAAACACGAGGCTCCTCATCAGTATCATATCTGGAGTAACTTTGAACTTACTTGACGTTGTACTTAATGTAGATCATTCAGAAACTTAAAGAACCTGAATTCATAACTCAGGAGTGAGAATATGAGTGTTCGAAGTATCTTTGTTTCATGATAAAAATTAAGATCAAAGGATATGAGTGATATGAGTGACGCTACGGTGTGGGCGTCAGGTAACTCACGAAGGACAACATTTAGAAGTCGAAACTTGTGAAAGATACGGATTAATGAGGTCTTATCATTTAATGTGTGATTCCTCCAAATACTCGATACTGATCCAATGAAATAAAATGGAACAAAAATTGTCAACGAAAAAAACACATGAAGAAGTTGTAAAATACAAAAAATTTCAATATATTCTCTACAGCTTATTTAGATTTACTTGGAAATTTGAAAAAGTTGAATAAAAACTTTTCTGTAACAGATAATACATGTGACTCACCGTTTGGAGAGTTCTTGAACAGCAAAGTTCGAAGTGTACCCAGTTGAACCTCAAAACGATGAGTAGCCACAGTTCTTCAGATATTTCTGATATGTACTCGTCTTGGTGGAAGCAGATGTGACAAGTTACTTGAACACTTCCCGTGAAAGTATCCATAGAAAAGAGACAAATTTACAACCTTTCTTCGATGTTCTATCAAGGTTGCAAGTAATGTTCGCGTCTCCAATTAGGTGGATGACTCTTTTCTGGATGGAATCCAGCAGCTTCAGGGTATGCTTAGGGGCGTAGTTCTATACATGAGAACAATTCTTCAAGGAAGGTCTAATCAGAGCTTTTTGAAGCATCAAAATTTGCTGAGGTGTGTACAGGTTTCCTAGTTCGGAACAGTGTTTCAAGCTTTTGAGAAGTGGCTTTTGCAATTCCAGCGACATGATTATGCCAATACATTTTTTTGGGTCCATTTCAAGCCCCAATAAACGAAGCAGAAAGGGGAATTGTCTGACCTGTCATCATCATATTTGATTTGGAGACATTCATCTTTTTGGAAAAAACCGATGCCTGGGGTTTTGTGGCATCGAATTGAACCTGGTTATTTTCATCACATTTCTAAATGACTTCTATATCCTCATCAAGATATGCAACCTCCTGTTGTCGTTGAAGATGTGCATCCGCTGATGTCCTTGGATTCAGATGGAACAAGTGTGCTGTCTTCAGCAAAGCAATATATTGTATTCTTGGATTTTTCCAATGACTCGTTGATATATAGTAGAAAGAGGGTTAGAGACAATATAGATCCCTGTGTAACATCAGCGTTGATTACAAAAAAGATATAAGATAGTCTCGAGAGATATCCGTCGCCGGCTACTTGCAGGGAACGTTCTTTCAGTAAGCTGAAAGTTATCCGACAAACCATATCTTCAAAGTTTGGCAAGCAAACCTATTCCACATATTCCAAATATGGGTCACACACGATACAAGGATGCCTGTTGATCTTTATTTACGAAAGCCATACTGATGATCGCTCAAGATGTTGACGGCTTTCTCCATTATTTCTGATATCACTGATAGCAAAGCGACTGGTCTATATTTATTTGGTAGATTTTTCTTGCCCTTTTTGGGAATAGACTAAACGCGAGCAATCTCCCAACAGAAAGGAAAACCCCCTTTCTTTCACTTTTCAAGTACGATGACGATTAGTTCATCAGGACCAGACACCTTGTTGATATTGATCTGTACAGAATTCATCAGCAATTTTCGTCATTGTGGATACTAGTGAGGAAATAGTGGGTGGTACCTTTCCCAGAGAAAAATGAATATGTCCGAAAACGAGAATGTTGGTGTACTCCACAGACGAATTGAAGATTATGATACGTGTCTAGGTGTTAAAAATGACGGTTTGTTGTTGGGATAGAACTCCAGCAGATAATGAATAGTTATTAAAGAATCAATTTCAGTGAGCTGAGTTCCAGATTGGATTACTTTTCAGATATCTTGAAACTCAGGCAATATTGGCGAGAATCTGGAAAACGAAAAATTGGAAGAATGTTCGTGTACCCTACTGACAAACTGAATATTGTCACGTCACGAGGCCGTCGCCAACCACTGCTGAAGATTACTATCGTAGTAATGGGCGGAACATTCAGAGATTTCTCCATTGGATCACGGCTACCCAGCCTGGAAAATCAAAGGTCGAATTCCACCTCTGGTTGTTGAAGTTTTCAACTTCAAACAAATATTATGAAAACTAAACACTTTGTCTTTTCGTAGTCTACTTTGATACTGACAATATCCATAAACCGAACATGAATATTCCGGAAGGATTAAATACGGACACTCGAATCATCTACTTCTTTATTAACAATTTAACTTTTTTGCGACGGTTCTTGTTACCGTCTTCAACAACTCATTTTGCTCTGACAGATAACACTGCCAAGACCTTCGCGAGTGAGCAACTCAGGTACAACCTAACCAAATATTTGTAGAGACAAAATGGCAGGGGGTTGTCTCACAAATAAAAGTTCTGAAATGAGGCTGTTCACTGAACATATGTTGGTCAGATATTTATTACAGACGAACCGTGTTCCTTGCAGAATAAAAACTCATTTCTCAATCATATTTCAGTGATTTTATTGTTTAGGTCGGATGTAAAGTGGGATACTTGATTGTGTGCAGAATATAAAGTCACTTATTTATCGCAGTGCAATTTATAAGACGCATTTATTATGGCACTGCGTGGTGGTACATCTCACATCCGAACAGCTTTGGCTATCTTTCCTCCTTTTCTTTTTAATCGACTGATCAACTTTAGCGGACAAAATAAACCGTATGTTTTAAGATTGATGCATAATTTATCAGCCATAAAACGGTTATTTTATGGTTTTGCTGTCGATTCTGTGTCGTTGCGTTTTTGAGAGAATGTTTGTTATTTGTTCGTAGTATGTTTGTGTGTATGGAGGTGTTACAATGTTGAAGGATTAATCGCTCCTTCGAATACTCAAAAGTTATAAATTGGATACTGTTTGTTTTTGTTCTCATTCCATTCCTCATTCGATCAGAACACTTTTTCAGTATCATTCACACGAACTATTCCATTTGAATTGACTACATCGTTCAACGAGTTTTTGTTAAATGCAAGATTATACTCTGAAAAATAAGTTTTTATACCTGAGGATGCCACACATTGACCTTCTGCAGTGTATCCTATCACATGTGTTTTGATATCTCCCAAGAATATAATTCAAACTCTCCATTTAAACTAAGTAGAAAACTACGACAGCCAAAAACCCTCATTTGTGAAACATCTAGTTTTGTGTCGAACCTTTCTTCATCTCAAATCTTGCCAAGATCATGCGATGCAATATACAGTGTCATCCCCAAAGTATGCACCATATGAGAAATTTATTTATTAAGGGTTTTTCGACAAAAAATTATTGTGATAAAAATTTGTGCATCCTTTGAAACTATACTTGCACCAACAAAATACAGTACAACACACGTAATATACGAGGAGTCTTCAAATATTTAATTTTGAGACAATAGTAAAGTACTCTTATTTTGTAAAATCTCGAGAAATGTTATTCAGAATAGTTGTTCAGCAATGAAAAATACACCTAGTTTTGAAGTCCTCGCCATCTGAGGGAGTTTTTATGTTTTTACCCATTTTTTTAAATGGTGACTACGAAAAAATATGTTTGCTGAAACGATAAATAGACAGCATCCTGTATACAACAGTTCATTTTGAAAGCCTGTTATATTACAATTTACACAACTATGGTGTTAACCACGATCAATTTTTCAAAGACTGAAATAATATTCAAAGTTTTTGATAGAAAGTTATTTTTATTTTTCGTTAACACCCAACAATTATTCCAAATTATATAGTATTGTAACAAGAACTCAATGTTCAATAATATCAAATCACAAACATCAAAATAAAATCATTTTTCCGAAAGTATTTTACATCGCAGTACGATGTCCATCTCGCATCATGTACAGTTCGGTTCTTCTTACATAATCCTTGACTGCATTCTTAATGTGCTCCGGTTGAATGGCCCCGACATAAATAGTATTCACAGTTTTTAAATGTTCCTATCCCTTAAAAAACGATGTTTGTACACTTCATTATTCAATAAACCCCAAAAGGATAAATCCATTGGGGATAAATCTGGCGAGCGCGCTAGCATTGGATACTCTGATTAACGTTCTATTCATTTTTCATTAAGTATATCATTCCAAAATTGTCGTATTGCTACACTACAGTGAACACTAGCTCCATCTAACTGATACCAAATTCTTTGTGTTTGTCTACGCGTGTTTGTTGTAAATGTTGCAAATATTGGTTGGCATTGAGGTTTACATCAATGAAAAAGGGACCAATCACAGTATTGTTTAACAGACCACATTGGACATTTATCCTAAATGAGTATTGGTACTTGCACGTTATAGTGAAATGAGGGTTCTATAAAGCACACCATCCACAGTTCTGTGAAGTTAATGATCCATTAGTAGTAGATGTCATGTAGTACATGCAGTAGTAAAAATCTTGTAATAAAATCCGTTTCTTTCAAGGTATTTATAAATTTTGGTTTGGAAGCTTTGAATTTATTTCTTTTCGATAACACTTAAACACACTTCCTCTTCCACTTCTATAGATATTTTGACAGCTGTGAAATTAATTTTGAAAAGATCTATTGAAATTAAAATGAATTTTCAATAAAATATTAAAATAACAGGTAGGTATATAAACATTATAATGAAATTTCAATATCGAAATGTTATAAAATGGCAATGAGTAATTAGAATTTCATCTACGGAAAATCTATTAAACTCAGTCGTTGAACTTCTGTCAAGTCCAGGTAATTATTTGAAGTCCTAGTTCAGCATTTGTATGAAATACCTCCCACGTTCGAGTATATATACCCCTCGCTTATTTTGAAGACATGCTCATTATTCATTTTTTTTATTATTTCAGCTGGCGAATTATAAAATTTTAACAAATCATATGAAAAGGCTCGTTGAGAAATTGATTTCTTTAGAATGTACGGGTAGGTGAGTACATTTCGATTTCGTGTATCATATTCGTGTTCTGACTTGTGTGTTCTGAGTTACGGAAATGAAATGTGACGTTTACACACAGGAAATATAGCTGTCCAATATTGAAAAAAAATGAAATCTTCATACAGGCTATCGGAAGAAAATGAATGACATGACAATGAAGAGACATAAATAAGGTTGGTCGTTTTGAAAAGAAAAGGAGTAAAAAAAATTATTTTTTCAATTATTTATTTTATTAGTAGGCTAAAACTGTGAATACGATAGGTTAATGACCAATTAGACTCTTCAGTGATGTATATTTCAGTTTGTCCTTTTTTACACTTCAGCTGATTTTTCAATCAATTCAGTTCAGTTCATTTTGAAGATTGCATTAAGTGAAATACCGAAACAGTAGCAATGAACATTCATTCGTCCACAAAAAACTGTCTTTCGAAGTATATGAATATAGCCTTCCACCGCTGAAGTCACTATCTGCACAGGTAGGCCGCGATTTAATGGAACGGTACCAACCGTTTCGTTTACAACTGCGGTGGACATCTTCACCAGTATATGTGTTGACTCACATACCACCCAGGAATGAGTGAATTGATGTCAGCTAGTTTCATCATTTCTTAACAGAATTCTAAGATCCTAATTGAATTCCTCAGGGCCCTGTGAAAACAATGCTCCCATATGGAAACCCATGGTCAACTGGAAAATGGCCAACTTCAGCCAAGCGGACATATCCTGCTAAACCGGCGAATCGGTGAGAGGGAAGCGGGGATATGTGAACTCGACTGACCTCTAGAAGGAATAATCAATTCAACATCCGTCATCATTGTCTAACTTGATCTTTTTGATGAGACTCCATAGCCTTGACCCCTTCATATAGCTTGGGAAGAGAAACTAGAGACTGCCAACTATATGAAGGGGTCAGTGTCAAGGCTATGGAGTTTCATCAAAGAGATCAAGATAGACAATGAGCTCTGATAACCAAGGAGCATCACAATAGATCTGAAAAGGTCACAGTGAATCAGGCCATGGGCTGGCTCCCCGACAATCTAATCTAACCTATATGTATCTGTAGAGTAAGGAGGGTGAGTGTAGGCCCACAGCACTCAGGCCATATGTGACCCATCGTACATTCTCCCAAGCAGTTTTCTTCCTAGGTTATCGCCCATCCTGTCCTTTCCAGGAAGGTGGACAGGTCTGTGAGAGACATCTCCTTCATATCGGCTGGTGTAGGCCAAGACTTACCGAACACACACTCTCTTATTGACGGTAACTCCGGACACTCACATAGGACAGTCTCATCTTCCTGTTCACACATACTGCATAAAGGTGTGTCCATTAGCCCCATATTTGGGGCATATTTCTCCTGGTCATCGCCAGATATTTCTTTGGCGCCAGCTTCCCAGGGTCGCCAAGGGTGATCCTGGGTGATCCTAATCTGATTACCAGAAGACGATTGTGGATATTGACAATCGAAACGTCGTGAAGTAACTTGAAATCTTTCATTTCTCATTTTCTCTTTTTTCAATTGTTCAATTTTCAATATTTTTCTTTTATTTTATTGTAATTAAATTTTTTGTATGGGTCCTTTTTTGCTCAATATACTTGTTAGTTGAAGCTATTGATTTCAGTTTTCAATGGAAGTTCGAACTAATGAAATTCAGGAGTTTATTAATTATGATCATTGAATGATATTCTGGAATGATCGATACTCTTCAATATTTTAAAAGAAGAACACAACACCATAAATGTAGAAAATCGCAAGTGACTTTTAAAACTCCATAATGCGTGAAGTTAAGTTTTAATTTGCCTGTGACATCCTTTCCTAGAATATTGTCAATGTTTTCAATTTGTTACTTCATTTCACTATCTGAAAAATATCTCTAGTACACTCGATTAATTCCCTTCGAAATGTAAACCAAATAGCGTTGATTTGTGTATTTCAACACTTACAATTATTCCAACATAATCAGCTAACATTCGCCAGTGTATAATTCAGTACACCAATTAAAATGTGTTCTCCGCAATTCATCCGGAAAGAAATACGGCCAGTTTTCTTTGGAATGCCGCAGGAGAGAAAAGCTGCAATCCGACCTTGCCCTTTAAATATTAACCGATTCCCTTATAATACTTCACACCTCCTAACTCAACATTAAAACTGAACCGGAGTCTTTTTCCAAGATGAGCAGATCATTGTTCGTCTTGATTGACAAAATAGATAGGAGAATGTATGACATTTTGAAAATTGGTACTAACGATTTGCTATTCAATATTTCTATAAAGCCGTTTTTTCCAGCAAAGTTTCGATCTTTTTGTAATAGTTTTGTTTTTACTTGAGATCTGGTCAACAGTTGAGTATTTGCAGTTGTCTCTTCGGTAAATGTGTGTATTGGAGTTCAATCGAAAGAGTTTTTGGTCCCTGGACATTGAAGATGCGCTCTAAGAAGGGTTATTATCAATTTATTTCCTTTATCTATCAACATATTGATGAGGATCATTTGTAGGAAGGGACCTGAATAAGTACCTACATACTTACATAGTCTCGTTGATGAAGATCTGTATTCCTTGGTTCAGCAGCAGAATTTCAACTGACCTAAATACATTCTATGGACCTTTCAGTTCGATTAATTTTTAAGTTTAGTTTTAGGTTTTTTGCATCATATTTTTTCTTTGTACATATTACAAATGTAGTGACGTAATGAATTCATACATTCCAATTGTTTTGGTCAATTTGAACTAAAAATCTGTTGTTCAATTGATGACCTGTTTTATTAGTTAAGAATCCATTGTCTAATAATAGAACGAATAGGTAAAATATCAATCAAAACGTATAATGAAAATACAATAAAACAAATGAAATAATCAAGGTACAAAAATTAAAATGACCATAGAGAAAAGAGAGAATAGAGAAAGTGCTCGAATTATCAATAAATAGTCGTCTCTCAGAGAAATAGTCCAAAGAGGAAGACGATTGTGGATACTAAAAATCGAAACGTCCTGAAGTAGCTCGGTTTGGAATCTTTTTAATTTATTTTTCAATATTTTGCTCATTTTAATTTCATTCTTTTTATTTTCGAGTTCTTTTTCACTCTGAGGTCAATTTCAATTTGTTATCTTTAATATTTTTCACGTTTCATAGTATTTTCATTTAACGTTATACTGTTTGATATAGTTGATATATCAGGTAATAATTCTAATTTCTTTGTTCTTTCATAGATTTCGAATCATGGTAGAATCATTTTAGACATTGGAAGTCTGAACTAATACTGACCGTATTCGCCGATTTCACTGTAAAGCGAAGCTTGCGTAAGCCCGGTTAAAAATCAAGCCAATCTCAAATGTTTGCGGGAGGCACCACAGGCCAATAAACGTAAATTGAGGAAGCTATTGCATAGCGAAACACGTGTCGCGGAATTTGTAAAACCCTTTATAGTGAAAATCACACAATAAACTGTCTCAATCAGTTTCAATATAGATTTTCATCAAGTATAGGACAGTTCTCAATTAAACATAGCCTAGCCAACTGCCAAAATATCTTGGCAACTTTATATCTTTTCGGTGATAATCACTGTTTACGCGTCAATTCACAAATTACGAGAAACGAATGTTTCAATAAAAATTGGGGTTTCGTTGGTTCACTTTTACCATGTTATCGAAAAGTATCAGAATCAGACAAAGTAACATAACTTTCAATGAAACAGTGAATTTTGATATCTATTACTAGTGAAATGAACGGAAAAGTAAGAACTCCAAACTTTACATCAATGGAGAATTTCATAATTGCGATTCAGTCATAGCTCCCTAGATTGCAAAATGAATTCTACCAAACCAACTGTATAGAGAGAAATGTTCTACTTAGGACTACCTGCATCTCGTCCGATGGCCAGCTTTGCTATGCAACAATAATATTATAAATAAAACCACTTATGAATTCGCTATTTTACATGTGGTCAGTTATATCTTTTGTGATTGTTTTAAAAAAAGTAAAAACAAGTGAATGTTTTTTTACAAATCGTTTTTGAATTCTATTAGCTTCGTCAGTCCAAATCTTCTATAAGAGGCCGTATCACCCATCTCGAAATAGTTGGGCCTCCTAAAAAGTCTTCGAGGATATCCAAAATCAATGATGTGTAAGATGCCATTGTCGTTTTCCAGTATGATTATTTCATCTTCTAGTTCCATCATTCTGCATCAACTGATTTTAATTTCATAAGTTTGTTGACTAAAACATTTCAGCAAAACGATGCCTGCATTACTTCCAAAACTAAAGAATAATAAGTGAGGTAATGATGTCTACAAAAGCTTGCCTTTACATATGAAGCTACCGAATTTGGCCGCTTACATTTAAGCCAACTTTAAGGTGTTTCAGTGTTGCGATCTACATTCGGGTTTGAAGGCCGTCGTGGTTTGGAACTGTATCCATACAGTTCCAACCCCGAATGAAAATAGGAACGCTGAAAATCTCGGCCTCGAAAGCCTTAACCAATTTATCAAAAGTCTTTATTCATACGGTGCATACAAAATTGTTAAGCGAGCTTACCTTTATGCTTCGCTTAAACGCTTGAACGATGTCATTGATGACATCGTAATGACATTCATTCACCTATTTGATTCAATCTCAGCCAAGAGGAATCTTATTTGAATTGAAGGGGTTATAATTT
>WOGP01003601.1:0-14969 GCA_015342065.1 Leptinotarsa undecemlineata
TCCTATGATACATATTTTTGTTTTAATTTTTGTTCTGCAGGTAACTGAGATATCTGCTGGCCTAAAAGCTCTGGGACACCCGGTATAGGTGTGCCGGCAAATTTTTAGACACTGGGTCAGAGAAGTCCCTCGTTTCGTGGTACCATAACGCACGCCCGATACTCGAAGGTACTCGTGTCAATATAAATACATAAGGTGTGATGAGTTCAAGTGACAATTGAACAAACGAAACAAAAAACTTTAAAATTATTCATTCGAACATATGCAGCATTGCGTGTCATTTAGATGAATTTTTAATGTTTATGAAGACAATAGATACAATTTTCGACTGTATTGTTCTTTCAAAAACTCGCATTGTTTCTGATATATCTACCTATAATTTTGAGGGTTATAACACATTGTACAATTATGGATACTCTAATCAGAATGATGGTGTAGTCGTTTTCAGAAAGTCAGAAATATACCGATCGCATAGTTTGATAGAGTTGAATGGTAGCAATTTATTTAAAATAAATGGGAAATTTGAAAAAAAAAAAATCATAGATGCATTTTACAGATCACCAAAATTTTTACAAATGATTGAAATGGCATTTTGAACGAAGAAACTGAAAATGTTGACTATAGACTCATTATTGCTGATGCTAACATTGATCTTCTGACAGATAATCAAGTTTCAAAATATTATCTGGATACTCTTGGTGAGCATGGTTTTCGTTCGGCAATCAATACTCCTACTCGGGAGCAAAGGGAATCGAGTACATGTCTGGATCACCTTTTTGTCAAAGCAAAAAATAATGACTTCGATAAAATGCTACCCATAACAATTGCATCATCGATAACATACCACTCTACTGTACTACTGCAAATCGTTCTGAGTGGCAAACTAAATACTTCGAACGACCGTAAAAACAAATATCATGAGCAAATTCAGAAAAATAAATCAACACAAACAATTCAACTGGTAAACTTTAGATGGAAATGAAAAATCGACGTGTTCGAAATGCAAGGAAAGGAGAAAATGCACAAAGTCCCTATCAATCCACAAGTTTCCCCATATTTTAGTAATATATTCGAAAAGATTCTCTTCAACGGAAAGCAGAGGCAAATTGAATGATGTCATCGAATTTCTTCTAGAGGGAATGGATATGGACAATTTTGCAGCAAAAAAATGTGGCTACTTGTTGTTATAATCTATATGCACTTCTAAAGCATAGTGGGACTACTAACAGAGTACATTATACAGCATATCGCAGACACCCGTATACTGACGCGTGGCACAAATACAACGAATCACACGGGTCACCAATTTTACCCAAATCGATTGTGAGTGGAGAAGCATACGTCTTCTTTTATGTAAAGGATGGAACAAAATCGCACCTTTAAGATAACCGAGGGAAAGTTTGTTTGTGCAATTATTATTTATTTTTTGTTAATTTCTTACATGTACCTGTTTCGTCATATTGAATTATAGTTGTTATTCGAGAAAAAAAACATTACCTTTATTAGTTTAATGCATTTATAACAATTTTCAGAGCTTTGGGCCCAAATCTACACTCAGTGAGCGATATTTGTTTTTCGTATATTGATCAAGACAAATGCGGAAATTACAAACATGGTGAAGTATTTAAATTACAAGGCCATCCTCTTGGAGGTATAAACATCCATATTTTGAAGAGAAATCCTCACGAAAAAGTATCAGAAGGTAATGAAATACATTTCTTAGAAGATATAACGTTTCACAATTTGTGAATTGGTTTCTTTGAAAAACCCAAAAAAAAAATTGAGAAATAACCAACGCAATAACAGATATTTCTCGAGAAATTGGCATACCGTTGTTAACGCTTACATTCAAACAAAGCTGAGAATATTACCGCGAAACTTTAGTAGAAAAAATATTTATTCATTTATCAATTTCTATTTTGTCCCTTTCAAAGTAGTCCCCCTCATTGTGTCAGCATTTTTCCCAATACTCACAGCAGTTCTGATATGCACTTTTTGGTATGTCCTTGGGCTTTCTCAGCGATTCGGTTTTTATCTCCTCAGTCGCCTTTTCATGGGTCTCTTCAATCTTGGTAACAGGAAAAAGTCGCACAGGGCCAAATCTGGTGAATACGGTGGCTGACGCATGATTACGTTGTTGCAGGTGTATTATCGTGATGCAAAAGACGTGAATTATTTTTCTATAATACCGGACATTTTTTTTGTATTGCATCTCGAAAGCGGCACATAACTTCAGGATTATTAAATATTCGAAATTCACCTACCCGGTGACTGAATACATCGAATGTAGGACGAAATATGGATCAAAAACTATGAAAGTACTTAACAAACTCAAATATATTCAAAAGAAAGTTCAATATAAATAACTCATCAGTCATATATCAATGACAGTAACTTGACAATTCTTGTTAGAGAATACAGTGTGTACAAAAACCAGACGTGTTTTATTATCCCTCCCAGGTATCAGTTCTTGAACATACGCCAAAGGCCATTCCATTATTTTGGTATTGTCGGTTCCTATAGGAACGACTTCACGAATTTTGATTTCTCTCTGTTTTCGTTTTTCCGATGACAATTTCAGCTGACCTAGATATTCATTTCTGAATCTCCTACGAAGATCATCTTTCAGCTTCATCGTGTATCTCAGATGTTTTTTCAGATCTGAACTCTCCACGGCATCCAAATCCGGAACTCCGTACTCTGAAATCTCCTTGAGAAACATATCAGGAGTCAAAAGATCTAGATCTTTGCTATCTTCGGGCATATAAGTGAGGGGTCTCGAATTCAGTACTGATTCACGATCGCAAAGTATCGTGAATAACTCCTCGTATGTCAAACTGGCTTTTCCAAAAACTTTTCTGAGTAGATCCTTCATGATTCCGATTAACCTCTCCCACCAACCATCTCACCAGGCAGCTGTTGGAGGATTGAATTCCCACGCTATCCTCTCGGTGGTACTGTAAGCGGTTATCATTTTCCAATCCAATAGTGAAAAGGCATTTTCAGCACCAACAAAAGTTGTGCCATTGTCGCTGTATACAGTCGATGGTTTTCCTCTTCTATTCACATATCTCCTGAATAACTTTAAGAAAACATCTGTAGACAGTGATGATAGAAGTTATAAATGAACACCTCTATGAATGGCACATATAAATAGGCATATCCAAGTCTTCTCTCCAGTTCGAATGTAGAGTGTACCGGCTAAGTCTACACCGATGACTTCAGAAACTTTGGCTTCTCACACAATATTTTCTACAAGTACTTTGGCTGAAACCTCAATACGTTTGTAGTTGAACCTGCGACATTTCGGACACTTCCCCCCTCTGGAAGTGTCGAATCTCCGTATAGTCTTTTTCAACTAAAATTAATTTTTTAATCCTTTTCTGCCCGTCTTGTTTGGTAATATTAGATACTTCTTTAATTAGCTCTATTACCTTCTTATCGCATTTTGGAAAATTATTTTCACTCTCAAGGCATACACTTTTTCAAATGTTTTTTTCTGTAAAACTTCAAGTACCTGGTTTTTGGCATAATAATCTTCAAAATACAATTTGTTATCCATAAAAAAACTTTGTATTTCATCTTTCCTCGAATTTTTATTCGGTACTTTGATGAGCTGTCGCGAATGATAGAAAGCGTTGTCAAGAACTATTACACTATTCGCATCCAAATTTGGAATCAATGTGTTTTCAAACAATTCCTCAAATATATTAGCTTCCATGTTCTTATGATAGTCAACATTGCAGTCCTCAAGTTTTTTTCCACATAATTTCAAAGAATTCCTCCGCAATGCACAATGATTATTCGCGATCTTTTGTGTACAGGCATGTTAGGCGTACACATTCTCGAACCATCAGTCCTCCCTTTCGTAAATTTGTCGTGAGTGTCATACCAAGTTTCATCCAAATAGAAAATTTGCCGTTGTTCTTGTCTATTTTTAGGTATTTGTTAACGCAATTCCAGTATACTTCTGTTTTTCATACCTACTTGACGTTTGTTTATTATTTTAAATATAAATCCTAGTTTCTTTATTCAATTCTGAAGAGTTTTGTCACAGCATATAATTTGAGATACTTCTTGTAGCTAGTTATTTTCTAAAAATATAAATTTATTTTCAGGCAAGTTATTAGTCGTTTCCTATGCTTGGGATGGAAATGCCTTACCTGGTAATGAATACTGGTGTGAAAATTTGAGTGGTAGCAGTGATTCAGCCACAGCTTCTTCAACACAAATTGCCGAAATTCATAACCCTCATATCAATCCTTTGGTGTGTGCTGATGAATTGAGAGTTGTTAAAGATGGACAAATAGTGACCTTTGAGGAATATCAGAATCTTATCAGATGTAGTAAAGCTGGCGAAAAAACATAGTGTATTCGAATGTATTCAAAAATATATTTTTGTTATTTTGATATGTACCTAATAAACTGCTTTATGAAAATAGTTGTTTTACTAGTATTCTTGCCTTTTCACAGTGAAAACGATTACAAAATTTGAATATTACAGAAATATCAAAAGTGAAAGTATCTAGATATAGATTGAAAATATAATATTTTAAAGAAATATAATGGAATTGGCCGATACTTGATGAAAATCCATAACTAACGTATTTAATAACACTTTATTGTGAAATTTTCACTTAACAGTTTTACAAAAAACACGCCCAAAAAAGACATTGTTTGGCGAAACACGTGTTGCGTTTTTGTAAATCTGTTTAGTGAAAATCTCACAATGAAGTGTTTTTTGATTATGGTATTATAAAAAACTTTAAAGAATCCACCACATGCTCTTCTGAGGTGATTGATGAATTCCTGAGTTCAGCATAGGCATAGGCATTTATCAAATCATCTAAAAGAACAATTCGTTCAGGCCAGTCCCAAATTACCTACACTGTAGGTTAATGAACTGACACCTATCGGAAAACAACTAATCCCCTGGCTAATACCACGGAAGGTGTTGGATTATATCCGACGAGTGCAGGATTCACCACTGAAGTTACTCCTATATATGCTGCAATCGATTTTCAGTTATTGGAATACACTTGCAGACCGGTTTCGGGCTGTTTGACCACTCGTCAGTGCAAGGTAGTTAGGTTAGGTTAGATTAGGTCCAAAGTGACTATTCGACCCTCCCATAAGGTCTATTCGACCCTCCCAGAAGATCTATTCGACCCTCGACCATATAAACCCAGCTGCTTAAAGATTCCGATTAGTTTGTACGGCCTGATGAAGCTGCTTGCAGCACCCTTCTTCACAAGGGAGTCGGCGGCATCATTGCCTTCCAGACCAGTATGGCCAGGAATCCAGGCCAGAGACAATATGTTAAGTCTTCCTATCAAGAAGAGTCCTTTTTCGCAATTTGCTACCGATTTAGACTTTGCTCGGTAGGAGCCAAGAGCTTTCAACGCCACTTGACATACAGTTGCATAGGTTCCTAGACAAGTCGGTAGCTCTGTCCTGGGTCGTACCGATTTAGGGTGTGGATCTTCCGACCCACTATAGGTATATATACCACCCTTGCTGCTAACCAACAGGGTGGTATATAGTTCCACACCAGACTAGCTCTATACAATTTTATGAGAATAGGTAAAATTATTTCCAGTCCGTTTCAAGAAGAGCTGGAAACCATCATCTCCAGGAGATTTGAAGTGCAAGGTAGTACAAGTAGTATAATTTACAGCGAGTCTCCAAGTATGCCCACTTATTTTATCAATTTGTGATAGGCAATTATGTCTAAATTCAAAATCTTTTGAGAAACTACCTGGCCTTGTCATTGTCACTTCAATTCCTTCATCTGTTTTGATTGTTATCCAATGCTCCTACTTAGCAGCTGTGATCTATTCGCCGAGCCTTTTCGAGTTTTACTACGAATACTTCAAACTGCAACTCAACATCATATCTAGGTATCACGAGGTTTCATATGGAATCTAGTGAAATTGAATCCGAAACGTCCACAAATACCACCTGGTTGCTGTCTAAGAAATCTCAAATTCCTTCCCCACCTTTGCCACTAATGAACAATACAATTTATAATTCAGTGGTTATCACCAGTACTAAAATATGAATTAAAAATGAAGTATTATGAAAACTAGGGAAGATTTAAGTGTATATCCTAATAAAACAAAGTAATTCACAAAACAACTACGTATTATAAACTAGGCAAGCAAAACCTTCGTATTTTTGTGAGAATCCATTCGGTAAACTTATTGAACTATTTGTTGCAGGTTACATTCCTTCCCATATGTTCAGAACAGTACTCAAAAAAAACTCGTGATACTCTTTGATGATACGAGATTTTACTATTCGTGAAATTATTGCTAGTTTAGAAGTTCAAAGCCGAAAGTCGTCCTCAAAAACGATTTTATTTGTTTCAAAAGAATTTTACACTTATGTATTCATAAACTTCTCACTATACTATTCAAGAGTCATCTGTAACAGCCAATTTTATGAAAACGTAGTTATATTTTGGTCCATATACCATCGGGAAATTTGTTTAGAGGCAAATGTGGGGAAAGAAATTTAAGATTTTACTATTCGTGAAGTTATTGCTAGTTTACTAAGTTTGAAGCCGAAAATCGTCATCAAAAAAGATGTTATTTGATTCAAAAGAATTTTACACTTATTTATAGATTTCTCGCATCGAGATCTGCGATAAGAAAGGATAACAATAATTTAAAGAAATAGTAGTCTACACACGAGTACAGATTCTGTAAAAACTGTAAGTACTTCTTTATGTAATCAGCAAATGAATTCCCATAACTCGCACCCCTTGAGGGAAAATTATAAACCAGTCATAATATACCAGATGAGCTGAAAAGTTCGTAGGCTAACACGCGAATGGCGCTACTTGTATTGAATCATTATGATCATTAGTTTACCACTCCTTCAAAAGGCACGTGTCACAGCTATCGGACTATTAGTTCGTGGGATAAAACATTTTGAATGAAGCAACTTTTGTTAGTTTGAAGAAAATGGATTAAAAGGATTTTCGTGTGTTGATAAAGCATTGCTTTTTGGCGAAAAAAAGTGGTGTTGAAGCCAAGGTTTGGCTTGATAATTCGGACTTTGCACCAGGAAAATCAACGGTTGAGAAATGGTTCGATAAATTTGAACGAGGTCAAATGAGCACCTAGGACGATGCACGTAGTGGACACCCATAAAAAACCGAATTTATGCGTCGATATGTGACAATGGATGAAACCTGGCTCCATCATTCCACACCAGAATCAAAACGATTGTCGTCTGAGTGGGCTACGCGTGGTGAACCGACTTCAAAGTGTGCAAAGACGCAACAGTCGGCTGGCAAGGTTAAGGTACCAGTATTTTGGGATGTGCATAGTATAATATTCATCGACCATCTTGAAAAGAGAAAACCATCAACAGCGAACATTTACATAGCATTACTGGAGCGTTTAAAGAACGAAATCGCGAAAGAACGGCCTCATTTGAAGAAAAATTAAGTGATGTTTGATCAAGACAATGCCCGTGTTACAAATCAACGAAAACGATCCACCGTTTTCTCCAGATCTGGCTCCTAGCGACTAGACCTCAAGAAAATGCTCGCTGGAAAAAAATCAGCGCGGATGAAGAGATAATAGTCGAAACAGGCCTATTTTGAGACTAAAGACAAATCATACTATGAAAGTGTTATCGAAAAATTGTATATTGAATAATAAAATAATTTTTTTTCAAAATGTTTTTCTATGTTAGCCTGCAAAATTTTCAGCCCAACTGTTAGGTATCAACAGTTGAATAACTGACCTTACCACGTATTTTTTCAGTTTCAGCAATATAATGACTTCACCTAAATGGTCTCCAAAATCACCTGAATGGTCCAGTGAAACTTTCAGTATTCTAATAGATTGCACTGTAGACAAAATTCCCAAAGTAACTCTCTCTGATATCGTAGCAAAGAGTGAGGATTTTCCCATACAATTTCCTGTTGATACTGGCAGATGTAAAACGTTGAAAAATGTTGTAACAGAAGAGATTTTAGAAAGAAATATAAACTCTGTGTATCCTGTTATTCACGAAAATGCCCTGGAACTCTATTGTAAATTTATTTTATTCAAAAGAAAGTTTGGAACGGCAAAAGAAAAGATGCTGTTTAAAGACATGACACTTAAAAATTTCATAAACAGGCTGTTGGTCAAACGTGCTGTGAACTTCATGGGACCCACTGATAAGTTCTTACTTTTGAATAAACAAAGTGGAGCAAAAAATTGGGAATTGATAGGTACTGATAAAGAATCATCTCCGCTTATAATTAAACAATGTATATCTTATGATGAAATTAAATTAGCTGTGTTTCTGTCAGTTAGTTCCTACACGTACTTTGTAAATAAGGGAGATAGAAAAAATTTTGCGAAATGGGCAGACGATAGAGAAAACATTGCAGATGAGGGTATAATAATTGGAGTGATTGGTCCAAGACTGAAGAAAAAAGAAGTCATGGAATATCAAGAGATTGTTGCCAGTAAAAAACAAAATACAAAACAAAACGGATATGGTATCAACGTAAATGCCAGCGTGCATAAACTATTTTCCGAGTTTTATGAGGAAGCTTGTTTAGATTACGAAGAAACATTGAAACTCAAAAATAGTGATGATGTGAGATACACGGTTTTGGGAGATGGTTCATTTTTCGACAATAATTATTACTACAAAAGACTAACTATTTCCATTGATACGTTATTGGTGGAAGCAAATCACAGAGCTAGGGCTGTAGGAAAAACTGCTTTCATTCATGTTGTAGGATTGGGATTAGGGGTTTGGAGAATATCACCTCATCAAGAGAAGGAGTTCATGGAAGCTTTTGCTAAAAGGATCATGTAAGTTAATAAATAAATAACCTGAATGTAGATAATAAAATTATTTTACTTCAATTTCTAAACAAATATTTTGTACAGTTATTTTTTGTTGATTTTTTGTATATCATGATCTTTCACAATTCGAAAATAGGTGTGATGTGATAAGAAAATCTATTCATTTGCATAGATCAGAGTAATCGAAATATCCCTAACTTTGACAGATATTTTGTTAAGTTATCCTTCATATATCTTCCTCTCAAATGTGTTTCATTCTTTTTGAAGAAAGTATGGCATTTGGTACTTGAAACTTTACAATTCTCAAAAAAAAAAGTTGTTCTGATTATACAGATATCTATATTGCTTTGAATAAATGTTTTTCAGATTGTGAAAGATGGTAGATAATAGCATATGAAAAATAATTGGGTAACTGTAAATGTTATATTAAATTGTTTTAGGGCTCTGGGACAAAATCTCCATTCTGTGAGTGATATATGTTTCTCATACATAAATCAAGAAAAATGTGGAAGCTATAAACATGGTGATATATTCAATATCGGAGAACATCCTCTTCGTGGAGTCAAGATTCATATTTCAAAGAGAAATCCCCATGAAAAAGTATCGCAAGGTATTATTACATTTAATAAATCTGGAAAATAAATCTGAAAGGTTTTGAAAAATCTAGGTAGCCAGATAACAAATATAATTTGTAGATTTATATTAATCGATTTTTGTGATGAAGGTTAACCCAAAAATTGTTCAAGATTCACCATGATGTTCAGTTTAGCGAATACAAAAGATGAAATTTCAAGGGGTGTAAACAACACTCGTAGCAGGGAACTGTACAGTAGAAGTGTGTCCAGCTCTATGCCGAAGCATTTCGAGTTCAAATCGCCTTCAACCAGATATTTTTTCTCACAAAAATGTACCTATCTAACTGAAGGTGGATTGAATATTACTGGAGTTTCAACAATCACTAAACCATTATTTTTAACACCTCGACGCGTGTTTCAATCACCAAGTGATCAACTTCAAGAGGAAGGTTAAAGTTCAATATTTCTCTTGAAGATGATCGAGGTGTTAAAATAACGGTTTGGTGTTGGGTTGAAAGTTCAGTAATATTCATTACTACACCAAAGGATCCAAACAGTGCATTCTAGCAAGTCTGCTGCCAGGGTCTTTTATTGAAAATAACCAAGTGAGTGGTCTGTGATCTGTAATTAGTTTAAATTTAAGTCCGCAGTGCACATGCAGTGCGGTTTCTTCCTCTTCTTGACAGAACCTGCATTGGGTTTCTTCTGTCACACCCTTGTTGCTCATATGTTTCCTGAGTCGGCTATGCCCGCCGAAGAGGTATATAGGTATTCTGTAATTGACCGAGGATCACTAGTCATGTAGAGTCTGAAATATTTGAATGCCCATACTATGGCTAGTAATTCTTGTTCAATTGTAGAATACTTAGAGTCTGCTGAAGAGGGTTCGTGAAACGTATGTGATGGGAAAAACTTTCCCAACTTTTATTTCAAATTCTCTATCAATTTGATTTTGTTCTGTTTCGTTTAAATGATTTGAAGAGAAATGTTTAATAGGTTTGATGTTTATGTCAGAAAAATTTGGCTATAGCATTCGAATTTATGATTTGGTAATCAAATGTTTTCGTTGTTTTGTGCTACCAGTATAGCATCAGTGTTCGATAGGTTGCATTTAATTTGAAAATTATTTCAATTTGAGGCTCTATGTTTATGGTATTTATGGAATTTCATCTTTTAAGTTTTGATGATAATTGAATTTACTTTCGAAGGCGTAATTGTCAGGGTCGTATTCGAAATTGTCGTCAATTTCTGCAGTAGAGGTTTCAGATTTTGGGGTCCTGGAATGTTTTCATCGTCCGTTGCTTTAAAGAGTGGTACCGTTTTGAAATATGTTAGTAATTTTTTGTTTTTATATCAACGACGCCATTATAGTGTTCTAAAAAATCAGCTCCGAAAAGTCCGTCGAATTCTACGTCAAGAATGTAAATATAAATTTTGTCTGCGTCTGCGTCTGAGAAAGGTATCAATACAGATTCGGTTATCAAAATTTTTTGATCTGTAATTCCTTGAATCATCATATTTTCAGAAAATCGGTTCTAATATTTTTCTGCTGTTGTTGGTTCAAAAATTTAAAGTCCGGCTCCTGTGTCAATTAATATTTTGAGTATGTTGGTAGCGTCCATAATTTAGTATAATTTTTTTGAATTGACCATGAGAGATTGTCCTATATGAATTTCTGTTCTGGGAAATTCAAATTAGGATTCAAATTGTTTATATTCAGGGTTTGAATGTGAGTTTGGATTTCTTCGATAGAGTAAGGATCTGTTTGTGAAGGATCCATTTAAAAATTCTGATTCGGCTGATTTGATGGGTAATACGAGAAGTTCGTGGTATTCCGGATAACTAGCAGTATAGTCTTCCGCTTCATAGTCATAAGAATTCTCGTTAAATTCTTCAAAGTTTTGATTTTCTTGATAATTAGCTGTATAATTATCGAAATCTTAAGGGTTGAGATGATGTTCTTTCTGTTTATTTGTTTTGTTGAAATTTGGCCTAAAATTATTGAATTGCGGGTTTGGTGGTCTTTGAACATTTTGGAAATGGAAATTTTGTCTTGGGAAGTTTTGTGTGGCTTGGGGGTTTTGTGTTCTTAATTTACGTTCGTTTTGACTTTATCCCTGTTTCTTACGGAGATTGCAAAATTATTGTTGAATGGAGGGTTGTGGTTTTTTGTGCTAGATCGTATTTGCATTTTTGTGTAGTTTTTGTTGATGGAAATATGAGAGTGAGAGTTGTAGCTCTCGTTTTACTCTTTGAACAGTTTCGAGCATGGAAGCTGTGTTTCGGGCTCTTACAATTTGTCCTATGATTGGTTCTAAACCTTCCAAGATAATATTTAGAGTCATGGTTTCAATTAGATTCTGTTTTTTTGAATCACCGCGTACATTTTTGCATTGTGGGCTTGAAGTATGTGTATGAAAGTTAAAGGGGATTCATTGAGGAACATTTGATGAATTCTTTGAAAGTTTTGTATTTAAGAGGCTGAATCACGTGTGTCACCAAAATATTGGAATAACAGTCATTTAATTTAATTCCATGTTTGAGGGTTTCTAAAACTGATGAGTTCTGCTGCTTTACCTTTCAATTTATTTTTGATATGTAATGTTAGGTACCAATTTTTTTATATTGTACAGCCATGCGGTAAGCAGTATTACAAGCATGTAAAAAAGTATTGATGAAGATTTGATCTCAATCGTACTCAGGTATGATTAAAAAAATTTCATGGAGTTTGTAAGGCTCAAGTTTGGGTACAGGGTTTGCGTTTGCCATGATATTTGACGATAGAACTGGTTTTTGACTTATAAATAAATATTCAGATTCAAAAGTTGTGATGAAAAAGTTGTGATGATTCTTTTTTACCCACCAAAGGTTGCCCATAGAGAATAAAATCCTACTTCACAAGCTCCGAGAGAAGTTAGCGTGCGCATGTTCTTCCGCTGTTGAAGAAACCGTCCTTCTGTGGTCATGTTGTCCTGGAGTTGTTGGTTCTTCCTTTAAAGGATTGAGATCTATCATTATCGGTTAGACTGCTCCTTGTTCCGTCTATTGTTGAGGGATCCTACCGTGGACTGCGACAATTTGTTATATCTTACTTTGGAAATATAAGTTTAAAAAAATACTTTGAAAATGGGAAAACAGGACTGAATTTCCCTGAGTTACAGAATGCACCGACTTTGGTTATTATACGTGTCAAAATCTATTCTCGTCTTCCGACATAAGAATTTTTTTTCCGTCAATAAAAAAAATGTATTTGCACCAATCGGAAAACTTTCCTGATCGATGGATCATCGGATGAAGTAGCTAAGAAAATTCAGCTACCGAATCGTGAATAAAAAAGCGATCTAGATCAAAGCTATAGTCGATACTGGTTCTCCACCTTTCTTTAAATCCATAAACTAATGATATATTACTCAAATAAAATAACATATTTGATCTTCTCAAAAGACATAACAGAATGTACCGACTCCTGTTGTTTCTAAAACGTATGCCAATACTTTCAACTCAAGATTCCAACGATGTATATACATTGACTTCCTCATCATAATTTTCATAAGTACCTTTAGATATCATTGATTGCTGAATCAGGTATTTAATTCAAATTCGTGATGTATCAATTTCTTAGATGATCATCTTTGTTTCAGATAAATTATTAGTTGTGTCATATGCTTGGGATGGTAACGCTCTACCTGGAAATGAATACTGGATTAGAAAATTGGGTAGTAGTGGTGACTCAGCAGCAGCTTCTTCCACTCAGATTGCTGAGATTCATAACCCGCATATCAATTCTTTGGTATGTGCTGATGAATTAAGAATTATCAAGGATGGTCAAGTAGTTACTTTCGAAGAATATCAGAACTTAATTAGAAACACTAAGTCGAAGAGAAAAATTTAGTTCTTCTATATTAGCTATTGAAATGTAATAGCTTATGTTAGTAGTAGGTACTTATTATCAAAATATAACTGTTTAATTTTATTTCTCCATTTATTTTTCTCCACTATCTGTCAATATTGTGGAAAGGAGTTCCGACCTTGTCTCCCCTCTTCTCTGAAACTATTCGTAAGCGAAAATAGCCAAGCATACAAATTTGAGCTCTGTTTAAACGTTAAACGGATAATAAAATTTCCGAATCATAATATGAAGAAATACAACAATAATAATAGTAATACTGTGCGATATTTCGATAGAGAGATACATGTGTTTGAAATTTGAACTTTTTTCCAGTTTTGCAAAAATCTATATTTCAACCCTGACTTTCATTCTACGTATTTGTGACTTCATCCAAGGTATAAACCAAAGTATATGATACTTTTATCAAATAATTTTAAATAAAAATCCAAAAAATGACTACATCTGATGTAGGTGATTGCCGAGTTTTGATTAGCAAAACGTGGAAAGACCAAGGAATTTTACATTTTTGGATGATTGTGGTGGGTCATTGGTAGTTTACAGATTCATACCGAATTCATAATTGGATTTATGGTAGAGAAAATAAGGCCACACTGAAAGAGTTCCAAATTTAATTATTGAACAAGTTTAGTGCAGCGCTTGCCTCAAAATAAATGGAAAAAAATACGTTAAAAAAAGAAGACCTCGAATGAGTTGTAAATTTGCAATACTTTAGTTAAACGGATAAAATATATCAAGACTCTGTTTCTCCGTAGCGTGTTCTCAGAAAGGCTTTTGGTTACACTTACCATTATGCAAAATTATGATATAACAATAGTGTTCCCACTTTATAAAAATGCCTGAAAAATCATTGTTCCAAACTCTGAATTGAAATATTTTTAAATAACTGTCAAAGAATTATTTACAGTGGATGGTTCTAATAGAAGAGTGAATTCAAAAGTAGCGAAACAACATTGAAGAATGAAAAATGAGAATTAAAACTTTCTGTGTTTTACCAGTTATATTTGAAACAACGTTACTGCAGTTTCATCCTACAAGAACATATTCAAACGAGTACAAGTTTAATGCATTCGAAAATTGCAGTAACGTTAGTTACAAATACAATTGGTATAAGAACATAGGAAGTTTTAATTCCCATTTTTAATGATGATCTCCTACCACGTGATGACGACTACATCCATAAAAATTGAAGAAGCCAAGAATATTATTTGTAAAAGGTGTATCAGCCTCTTGAGATTCCTGCAGGTGATTTTGAAATAATTGAAGTTGTTGAAGTTGAGCTACTTAACACAACACCAATTCCAAAAATCTTTTACATCGTACCTACTATGCCATTTTTGAAAGGCTTACAGTAACAAGTCCAAAACGAATAATTCCACTGGCGCACCATGCAAAAATGCAAAAATAAATAAATAAAAAAGGAACATGTGTACATATCCTTCGTTGGATGTTTAATATACCCTAAGGTAGTTGTCGACAAACTTATTATAATAGGGGAGCCTAAGCGGGGATTTCGGTATTTACTGAAGCGCGGCAGATTAATATACAGGGGGATACTTCGTACCCGGTTAAGTACCTCCACCTAATATGAGCCACTTATACAAGGCGGCCCGTGAAGGATAAAGGATCAGATTAGTAAAAAAAATTGATCATCAGAAATTCTCG
>WOGP01003602.1:0-14969 GCA_015342065.1 Leptinotarsa undecemlineata
GGACTAACGAGGTCTTACCTTTCAACGTGTGATTCCTAACACGTGTGATTCCGAGAATATTTTAATTGCCTTGTGTATGAGGTTGGATTCTTCCAATATCTCTGCACACAGTTCAATAGCGTAAATTTTCGCTTGAAACACAGTCGCATAGGTTTCTAGGCAGGTTGATATCTCTGTCCTGGGTCTGCGACTGAAAATACCTGCACCAGAACCGAAAGGTGTTTTTGATCAATCTGTGAACCAACAAATATTTGTTCTTAATATTTCCTTCTCTCGGAGGATCTAGTCGTCTCTACTCGGAAACAGTGCTTCACAGCAGCATTTCCAGAATGCTGTCACTTCTAGCGTCAACCATCTGAGAGGTGCTAACCACTCAAAAGAGTCGAAGAAACTGGTAGATGACGGTATATATGTGCATGAAAAGGCAGGATTTACTATTCGTAACTATGACTCCAATGGTGACGAATGACTTCAATATTCGTCACCATTTGGATGAATCACTTTCAGCAGAATCAGAAGAAAGAATTCTGGTCATCTGGAGGTATCCAAAAAAATATTTTTTTTCTTTCGAAATTTCGAAAGTTGACCAGTAAAATAAAAGGAAACCCTCAAAACGGGAACTACTGGAAGTAGAGATGTCCATATTTCCTTCTTGGAATTCTTGCGAACCTCACGTGGAGAAGCCAAATGAGATGTAATGTTAAATACCAGATAATTTAAACATCAAGTAAAAGAGAATCATGGATGGTTCGAAAAATATAGCGGATTTCAAATTACCCAGGTAATATTGCACAATTCAATTGTAATTTACAGCTATACGTCTTTTGCGATGACTCCGAAAATATGACTGTTGCTGGAATGATAGGAATAGAAGAAAGGTTTGTTTTGTTACGCGAAAATATTCAACCACAATCAATACCAAGACTGAAGGAGAGTTTATATTTGATTATTAACGAGATATGCTGTGGACTGACTCCAAAACTGTTCTTCATTGGATGCGAACGGAAGAAAGACGTTCCAAAAGGTGACACAACATTTTGGAAAAATTTATAAATTTACAAATTGGATTCACAGAAAATGTGGCTGATGAAGCAAGTGAGCAAATTCTGAAAATATGTCATTCAGTTGGACGTAGATGTTTGCATAGGCCATTGGTTTAGTAACAAACTTCAAATCATTGGCCAAAAGAATAATATACACCTATTAAAGAAGACTGAAGTGACATAGAGAATAAAACGGAAAGGGTTTTGAACCAAATTGAAACAGAAGAATATCAATCGTATATAACTATAGATCCAAACAGATTCCCATATTGGCTGGGAATACTCAGATCAACAACATGGATCTTGAAGTTCATAGAAAACTGCAAGACAACACCAGAGAAACAGAAGAATAGGATGTTGTAGAAATCGACAGAGCAGTAAGAGAAATGCTGAGGTAAAATCAACATAATTTATTTTGAAATCAAATAATATTTCTTGAGAAAAAAGAGCCATACTAAAAACAATTAGACTTTATGATAAATGTGTTGAGGCTTTCGCAGCCGAGGTTTTCAGTGTTACTATCTTCATTCGGGATTGAAGGTCGTGGTAGTTTGTAACTGTATCCTAACGTTTCACCAGCATGAGTGGCTGGCTTCTCCAGAAGTTTATTTATACACTGTAGGTTAATGAACTGACACCTATCGGAAAACAACGACTCCCGTGGCTAATACCAAGAAGAGCGTTGAATTATATCGCCTGGCGTCAGTGCAAGATTCTTCACTGAAGTGTTTCCTACATATGCTTGCTGTTGGCGATACAACTGCTGCAATAGATTTTCGATTATTGGAACACACTTGCAGACCGGTTTCAAGCTGTTTGGCCACTCGTCAGTATAATGTAGTGTCTATCATCAATATAAAGTCGATGATTTATGATAATTGAAAATCCAATCCCTTCGAAGTATCATTCCTCGAACTAGGCTGAAGAGGACGACGAACAACAGGTTTGTCATCGCCCCATCTGCCTGTGAACGAGGTAACCAACCGCATATCCGAAATTTGCCCAATTCTTCGTATAAGGAAAGAAAACGTTCCTCATTTAGTCAGTGGTCGTCAGTGGTCATACTTGAAGACTGGCTATAAATCAAATCATCTGAAGAATCAATTCGTTCAGGCCTGATCTACCTATATGTGAAAATTTGTTCATCTTGATGATTCAGCGATGGCTGGTGATATATTAACTCAGGTTGTATTTATATTAACTCAGGTATTAAGCCTCCCTTATTGATGTGTTGCTTTTGCCCGAAATATTATAACCTGTTGTGGATTTCTATGTCTTCCTGTTCAAGTTTACTGTGGTATCCATGATCGAGAGTAAGTAGTTTGACAGCTCCAAACAGTATCGTGTGATATCCTTCACTAAGCGCGTGTTTCGCTACTGCCAATTTGTCTATTTGACATAATCTACAGTTTCTCCGATGTTAATTTTGCCTTGTACCCATGGATCTTTTGGTGGTACCGATATAAACTTTTCCGCAGGTGCATGGTATACGATATACTCCCGCAGCTGATCGTGGATACTACAGTCGGCTGGTACGGGAAGCCATATAAATCCATAAACATACGGAAAACTACAACAGAAAGGAGAAGGCGGTAACGCTTAACTGGATTGGGGATCCCATACTAAAAAGTGCTAAAGTGGGAACAACGCTATGCAGTGTTACATCTCATAGACAGTCATATAATAATAATAATAATAATACAAGCTAATAAGCCTGATGTGGTCCTTCTCGACCACCAGAGCAAAACGATATTTGTCGTGGAGTTTTTAGCTCCTGGCGAGACGAATATCGTCAGAAAAGAGGAGGAAAAACGGATAAAATATCGAGAAAATATCTGCCATCTTGACAGATGGCGGAGTTCGAAGTGAATATATCAGTATGGATCATATGAGGATCATCTATTTTACCTATTTTTTTGCTAAAGGTTGCATCATCTGTAGGTATACAAAATAGTTTCTATATCTGACGAGTTCATCAAGTGAGGCAGGTCGTTGATATAGTGGTCCCAATATTGACCCTTGTGGCACTTCTTGTGATATTTTTCTTTTTTCACTTTTGGTTCCTAGATCAACAATTTGATATCTTTCGTTAAGGTATGACTTCGCCATGTCCGGGAATGTTACTATGACATATTAGAATATATGTTCCAATATTGTTCTTTTATCATATCATGTAATGAAAGACCATATTCTAGAAAAAACACTTGAATAAACACATCGTATCGAATTTCCTGGAAACTTCATTAAACTTTGTAAAAACTTCCTCAAACCTTTATTATTTGATAAATTGAAAAGTTATCAACATCGTTGAATTTTCTGGAAACTATTGAATTCTGTGAACTAAATAAACGTCGAATTCATGTGACAACTTCATAAAGTATTCCATAAACTCAATAAACTTTTCGAAAAAGTTGATAGTATGTCTTGAATAATTTCAAAAAAACTTGACAAAACCACACTTCATAAAAATTTCTGACTGAATTATAAACCTTCCATAACCCTATTTTTAATTATTTTCAACTGCCATTCTTTGGTATTTGAATTGAGGCAATTCCGGACGGTCGTTTTTTTTTAGAGTCAGCAAAATGTACAAATTGTATTCTTCAGGGATTTCAGATATGAGTAATAATAATATGATTTATTATCATTATTATCAAGACATAGTCTTGCAGACAAAGCTTGTGTAGTACATATTTATAAAAATGCAATACATACCAACTGAAATAAAAATATAAATAGTGCATGGGTACAAACCATATTAAAATGGAGGATATAAAAGATATGTATATACAGGCTGATTCACGGTGGATGGCACATTAGACGTTTCTAGTGAACCAGACAACGGATCAATTTGAAAATTTAATGGAGGGCATATTCGGACATTCTCTAGCCAACTAAAATATTTTCGACAATGCGGTGTTGCCGTTTCTATTCTATTTTATTTAGAGGTTTGGCAGATATAAACACTGAAATCATGATGTTTTTTAAACTCTTGGACAACGAAATTGATTGTAGTGATGATGTAATCACTATGTAATAGATGATCATTGGGTCCGAGAACTATCTGCCTTAAGCAGGCGCAATGAATAAAAAATGGCAGCCTTCTGCCTTACTGCGAAAAATTGGCATGACAATGAAATTTGAGAGTTCATCCATTTTCCCTCTTTCCCTGATTGGAACTGAAAAGGTTATAATGAATATTGTCATATTGTCCTGTCCTTTCCAAGAAGGTGGACAAGTCTCTGGGGGACATGTCCTTTATATCGGCAGATGAAGGCCAAGTGAGACATCAGGCTCATTAGCCATCCTTTGGATGGAGAATGAATAGTTCCAATAACAATGGATTTAATATCCCCCGGAGCGTTAATACCGTGAAAGTTTAGGTGGTAATAAAGCACTCTTAAGTATCGTATTATGTCGATTTATAGTAGGTGAGATCGCATAAGCTCTATATGCTGACAGCAAATGCTCAGGCGTTTTGCGGCAGGCCCTATACCTTGTGTCGAAAACCTTACGCGACTACGGTAGACTGAGGTGTTGAAGACAACATCCTGGCAGGCCATAAGCAACTCTTTAGTTTGTGACTTCAACCGTAGCGATCTGAGGAAAGCAAAGATCAGGCCTTTGGTAAGCCTAGTTCAATAATGTTGTTGAAGAAGACACCATGCATTGGTTTATCTTTGCGTTAGCGCAGGAGTGAAGTGATGCCTGAGGCTTTATGTGGGTCTATTGCTGAACGGCTTACAACTTGATGACATAATTGTGATCAGCTTGTTCAGAATTGAAAACCAAACCGAGTTCATCAGCCGCTCGTGCAGCTGCCTTGAGAACAAATGTTCCCATTTCTGCTCTTCTACTTCGCGTACCTGGTGGCTCTACAGGATCCATCCAGTACCATTCTGTCATTTAGACACTTCAAGCTCAAAGCTCCACGGCGTCGGTGGAAGCACAATTTGTGGTAGCAACTTTGTTCTCCCCGACAGTTGCGATTACCAGATCAGTCGGAGTTTGTGATTCTTGCCGCGGAAAGAAAGAGAGAGAGAGAGAGAGTTCTTAATATTATTATTATTGTTATCAATATTATCATCAAAATGTGGAGAAAAATGAAGAAAGCACGTGAGAGAGTCGTGTATTCTGGAGACTTGGCAGAAATTGGCAAGTATGATAAACCAGCTGAGGGGTTCAATTCGTAATCGTTGCATTGGGATTGCAAAATGTTCTCTTTCTGAAGACCAGGATTGTTTAAAAATGTATAATTTTTTGAGGAGACATGTTTTTGTGTGGATTGTTGAGTTGTCAATAACTCCAAGTGTTTTTCCTGGCTTTTTCCTGGCTCAAAAGGAGTTTTTATATACTATGTAAGAGTTTTATCAGTTGTTACTCTGAAGGGTGAAACCCTATCAAAGAGAGAGAGAGAATGTCTATATTACGTAACTTTACAAAACTCACTTTCAAATATACTAATACCTAGCCCTGTATGTACTAGGAGTTGAAACAAGTCTATTTTATTAATATAGTTAAACGAGTTAGCTTGAAAATAACTACAAATGAATTGGCTGGTGACGAAATTAGGTGTCAGAAGGAAAAGGCAATCATCCGGTTCGTTAGCTTTCCTCCCTTTTTGGCTGCAACCTGGGCAGTTGAAACTGCACTTTCCCAACTTCCAGGAAGTAGCAGAACTGTCAGGCTTTCGAATTACAGAAATTCTTTTATTTCGTTATCCAACGACATGAAACGAAAAAAGCCTAGAGGATAGAGAGAACACTATAACTCTAGAATACTTTATCAACTATTTTATCCATGTCTTTGATGAAGGGTGGCTTCAGAGTCTGATTTCAGCTTTGTATCCCATTTAAAAGAGGCAATAACAACTAAGCTCACAACATTAGTTGTTAAAAATGGAACACGGCAATTCAATCCCCAATCGTAGGTAATAGTAATGAAAAATAATCCAGAACTGGTATTTTCTGTGCTCCTGCCTGAAATCTTTTACTACTGATTCAAATTTTAAAATGTTGGAAACTAATGTACAGTGTGGAACCTTTGATGTAGTCATGAATATTACTGGAGTTTTTCCCAACACCGAACCGTTATTTTAACACCTCGACATATGTTTTGTTCACCAAGTAGTGATCACCTTCAAGAGGAGGAAAGTTTGATCTACCTCTTGCAGAAGAGGTGTTAAAATAATGGTGTGGTGTTGGGAAAAAATCCAGTAATATTTCTTAACTCCAACTGTGCCTACCATAAATTTGATACGAAAGTTTATTGGTGGCTGAATAATGTTCCTGCTCGATATCTAATAACTCTCAAACACTTGTTTAAAAAACGCCAACACGAACATTTTTGGAAATGTACACAGTGAATTCACCTCAGTTATACAAAAACTTAAGCAGGAGAAATAAAACGAATATTATGATA
Organism: Leptinotarsa undecemlineata; assembly: GCA_015342065.1. Lineage (NCBI taxonomy): Eukaryota > Metazoa > Arthropoda > Insecta > Coleoptera > Chrysomelidae > Leptinotarsa > Leptinotarsa undecemlineata. Next base: position 6,465 of record WOGP01003602.1, read on the forward strand.
GACGGTTGTACATTTTATTGAGGAATTTAAAAACAGTTACCATACATGCCAGTGCAATTTACCTATAGATATACATTATTCTACAGATTCTGTACATACACTATTCTATTTGATCTATAATAATTTACTATTTACAGTCAAATGGACAGTTTATTGCATTTCGATTCGCTAAAAGAGTTCGTCGACCACTATGTATTCGGTGAGATGAAAAGTTCGTAGGTCAACACACATATGGCACTACTAGTATCAGATCCATATGATTTTCAGTTAACTTTAACCTTCAAAAGACACGTGTAATGAGTGATTTTTTGCTGGTATCTTTTTGGCAGCATTTTTGACAGATCACGCTTGAATCGTGTCTTGTATCATTTTCAAACTTGTTCAGTTTGGTCTATAATTTAACCATGAATCGACTTACGAATGAACAACGCCTGCAAATTATTCAATTTTGTTATCAAAATTCATGATCGGTAAAGAAAGTGCATCGTGCATCGTGAAGCTTGTGACTAAATTTCGGACCCAGTTTACATTATTGGACCACCAACACGCATACGTAGAGTGAGGAACGATATTGCGGCTGTATCCGCCAGTGTTCGTGATGACCGTGAAATGTCGATTCGCCGCCGTTCGCAGCAATGAGGCCTCTGTTACTCCACTACGTGGAAAATTTTGCGAAAGGATTTTGATGTAAAACCTTATAAGATACAGCTTGTGTAAGAATTGAAGCCACACGACCTCCCACAACGTCTAACATTTGGTGAATGGGCGCTGGAAAAGTTGGAGGAAGAAGTACATTTTTATCTAAAAATTGTGCTCATTGAGGCTTATTTCTGGCTGAATGGATGCGTTTACAAGCAAAATTGTCGCATCTGGAGTGAAGACCAGCCACGAGCATTGCAAGAGTTACCGATGCATCCCGAAAAAGTCACTGTTTGGTGTGGAATATGGGTTGGTGGCATCATCAAAGACGACAATGGCTGGAACGTTACTGTGAATGGCGACCGCTACCGTGGGATGATTGACGACTTTTTGTTGCCCAAAATGAAAGAATTGGACATGCCTGACATGTGGTTTCAACAAGACGGTGCCACATGCCACACGGCACGCGAAACAATGGCCCAATTAAGAGCCTCCTTCGGTGAACAGTTTATCTCACGTTTGGGGCCCGTCAATTGGCCGCCTAGATCGCCTTTGGATTATTTCTTGTGGGGTCATGTTGAGGCTCATGTCTACAGGAATTAACCAGCAACGACTGACTCTCTGGAAGCCAATATTGAAGCATTTATGCGTGAAATACCGGTTGATATGTTAGAGAGAGTGTGCCAAAATTAGACCTTGCGCATGGGCCATCTGAAGCGGAGCCTCGGACAATATCTGCATGAAATCATCTTCAAACATCAAATTATGTTCATCGTTCTATCGATTCCAATAAAGATTTCATAAATTTTTAAAATTTTTTGTGTTTTGTTGAAAATCAAATCAAATTTCACGGACTATTAGTTTGTGGGATAGAACATTTTGAGTGAAGCAAGTTTTGTTGGTTTGAAAATGGATGAAAAACAATTTCGTGTGTTGATAAAACATATTGATTTTTGGCTTGGTTTTTAGCTAATGTTTGGCTTGATGAACATTGTTCGGACGTTGCACAAGGAAACCGTTGAAAAATGATCTGCCAAGAGGTGAAATGATTACCGAGGACAAAGTACAAAGTGTACGCTCCAAAGAGGCTGTAACAGAAAAAATATGAAGAAAAAGAAAGTGTTGTTAAGTCAAGATATTGCACCGTGTCAGAAATCAATGAAAACGATAGCAAAATTGCATGAATTGGGCTTCGAATTGCCTCTGCAGCCTCCGTATTATCCAGATCTGGCCCCCAGCGACTTTTCGTTCTATAAAAATGGTGAATATTACTGGAGTTCTGTTCCAACACCAAACCGTTATTTGTAACACCTCGACACGTGTTTCGATCCCTCTTGAAGAAGGCAACTATATTGAATGATAAAATTAAATTTGATCAACAACATTTTTTTGTCTATGTTAGCCTACAAACTTTTCAGCTCAACTGTTGACTCTATAATAAATTACATTTTTTGTACATTCGATTTTTGTGAAATATTATCTACAGAGGTTTCCATTATTTGGATGACCAGAACAATAAATTTATCGTAATTCAAAAAGTTCCTTAAGATTGCACTTTATTCATTAACAAAATACAGTTTTCGAAGTCTCGAATGACATGTAGCACAAAACACTGGTTAATGAAGAGTTCAGACCACAGAAAAATAATTTTCATAAATTTTTCTGATAACTTGTGTAACACGAATAACATTATATGAGTATTATACAATAATCGTTTTAGAATTTTGGGTTCAACATTTTAAATACAATTTTGGCTGAATGATCTAGCCTGATTTTCCCTATATACAAAAAATACATGAAAAACATGTGAATGCAGTAAAACATTCATACATGAAATAACCGACAGATGTAATTACAGTCAAAATATTTCTTTTTCATTTATTTACCACCTCAAGAAACGAAAGAATAAAACAAACATTCTGAAAAAAAAAACTCCACGGAAATCGCAAATTTATGGTATTAAAATACCGTTATGGAGTCATTCAGATACTTCATTAAATTTTTTCCAAAAGAACTGAACATACCATATGTATCAACGATTTTGTCATGAAAATTTGAAATTTTACAATTTTGTATACTTTTATGGGGTTGAAGACGCGCCTCATCTCATAGAAAAATTTGTTGATGACTTTAATGTTTATCAATATTTTGAAAAGAGTATCAACAATACAAAGTATCTTAACGAAAACAGTCCACTCTGAAAGTATATGTTGTATTCAGCATCACCAATCAGAGCCACCCCACATTTCTTATAATAGAAATAGGGATCGACCTAGTTCATTTTTAAAAATTATCTCTCGAAAATTGAGGATGGGTTTCGTTGGACAATCAAGCTTTGTTCTGTTTCAACTTTTCATTCACTCTGTAACCCTAGTTTTGTTTTGCAGTTTCCACGTGTCTGCTGCTCAAGAACATTTATTATTCTGATAATAACATCCTTCCAAATAAATTTTTGCAGTGTGTAAACCATTGCTAGTGACCGAATAGAAACTTTGGATATCTGGGCTAGGTAGCCGTGATCCAATGCAGAGATAGGTTCCAATCTTTTCACCCATTACTGCATCTTCAGCGGTATTTGGCAGCAATGCGTTACGTTCTTCTCGTTGGTAGACTCGTTAATGACATCGGTTGACTCATTAACGAGTCTACCACAAGCAGTGCTTGTTAATAACATTGGTAGACTCATTAACGAGTCCACTACAAAGAGGTCGCCACGCTTTGCTGCCAACCACCCACAACTGCATCAATGCGTTACGTTCTTCTCATTGGTAGACTCATTAACGAGTCTACCACAAGCAGTGCTTGTTAATAACATTGATAGACTCATTAACGAGTCCACCACAAAGAGGTCGCCACGCTTTGCTGCCAACCACCCACAACTGCATCAATGCGTTACGTTCTTCTCATTGGTAAACTCGTTATTGACATCGGTTGACTAATTAACGAGTCTACCACAAGCAGTGCTCGTTAATAACATTGGTAAAGTCAATAATGTCGTTGGTAGACTCATTAACGGGTCCACCACAAACAAGGTCGCAACGCATTGCTGCTATCCAGCCATAAATGCAGCTTCAGCGGTGTTTGGCAGCAATGCGTTGCATCCTTCTCATTGGTAGACTCGTTAATGACATCATTAGACTCATTTACGAGTCTACCAGAAACGAGGTCGCAACGCATTTCTCGTTAATGATGGTAGTAGACTCATGAATTTCACTAGTTCGGACTTCCATTGTTTAATATATATAAAATGATTTGAAATCCCTGAGACACATAAAAGAGAAGAAAGAGTAGACTCATTATTGACATTAGTAGACTCATATTTGTTATTGGTAGACTCAGTAATGGCCTTGATAGACTCAGCAATGACGTTGCTAGACTTACCAATAACGTTGGTAGACTCATTAATGACGTCGATGGACTCATTAATGATGTCGGTAGACTTATAATCGAGTTTACCATAAACGAGGTCGCAACGCATTGCTACCAACCACCTATAACTGCATCTTCAGCGGTGTTTGGTAGCAATGCATTGCATTCTTATCGTTGGTATACTAGTTAATGACATCGGCTGACTCATTAACGAGTCTCTCACAAACAAGTTCGCAATGCATTGCTCGTTAATGACTTTGGTAGACTCATTAATGACGTTGCTAGATTCATTAACGAGTTTACCGCAAACAAGGTTGCAACACATTGCTGTCAACCACCGCTGAAGTTATCTAACGCAGTACGTTTGAAGTCATTATTTCCATTGGCCCACGGCTACTTAGCTCGTATAACCAAAGTTGCCATTTGGTTTCTGGCTGTGAAAGCTTAAAACTTCAATCTAATACCGACATAAACAACTTTGCTGTCAGATAAATATTTTCACCGTTATTGCTCAACTAATAGACTTCTCCTTAGTATAGAGAGAAGAAAAGAGAGAAAAAAGAGATTTTTTGTACTGTATTTCCTATTTTCTTTATTGAAAGGGGTGTGTGGAAACTGAAAAACAAGACTATGATCATATACAGACTGACAAAAAACATCTTATTTATTGAGAAAATTTTCATAAATACGCCAAATGAAAACAGGGTCTAGTATATTAAGATATGATCATTTTCATTCATAATTTGAGTATTATTTATTGTGAAATACTGATGTTAAATGATTTACACAATGTGTCACTAAACACCTTTTTTGAAAAGGTGCTTCTGCTTCTGCAATTTCAGGAGTGATAGTCTGTCCTAAAATAGACATTTTGAATGAGAAAATTCTGACACGAAAACATATTTGCACAAAGAAAAATGCCACACGTCTACTCGGCAGCCCTGTATGCCCTGCATGAAAAATTTCTCTAAAGACGTGGTCGGCTATTTATAAATCATAATTTGTACCAAAGGAGTTATTTGAAAAACTCATTCATCTAAATTGGCACAATTTTTTCAGATTAAAACTGATATTTTCTTGTAATATTCCAAGTAAATCGAGTTAGAGTAAGTTATCTTCCCCTGGATACCCTTGGAATCTCAAAACCCGTCGCCTATATGTGCCTACATCGCACCGACGAGTCGCAATAACACCAAAACCGCTATAGGGACATCCCTCTCAAAAACCATGCACGTTTCATACACGCATCGAGTCTTGAGTATATCCCATTCACATATCACCGCAGTACACCAGCCCGTACTGTTCGTAACACAAGTTCTGCTGCTCGTACTACCAGGCCCGCGTCTGAAGCGGCAAATATCCACCGCACTGTTGCTGGTAATTGCCCTGCTGTCGATAGGCCATTGCCAGACCACTGTTGGCCATGCATTGCGTCTGCTGCTGGCTCGGCTGACACGCCGGCGACTGCTGCGTTCGAGAGGTGTCAGATGAGGCGGTCGAGGTGGCCGTCTGGTTAGCGGAGCTGCCCGAGCATGGTTTGCCGTCTTTGACTAGGACAGGGACTGCTACTCTTCGAGGGGAACTGGATGACTGAAACAAAGAAATACATGTGAGACACCTCATATTCTGGAAATACGTAGAAAAATTTTGATTGAAAGAAGACTTTTATGGCATGTGAGGGATTGGTTGGATTAGACATATCCAGAAATGTGAATTGGTAGGCGTAGTCCGTTAGAATGGCCAGCTTGTTCACCGGATTTGACCCCACTCGAATTTTTACTTCAGGACTATAACGTTACGCAACCTGGGACAATACAGAAATGTATTCGAAAATAAACTGTGTCACTATTGGGATTTCAAGGAGAACATTTTAAATTTGCCGGAATGATTTTTATGCATAAGATGAATAATAACGTGGTAGTTAAAATAATTGAATCTTTATTTTAAAAAATCTCACAGGTCATTATAGAGTTTGAAACTTCTTCAATAAAAAATGTCATAATACCCCCTTCAAATTTGAAAAAAAAAGTTAATGGTGCCCTGTCGACGATAAGTTATATCTCTCTATTGGCTTTTTCATCAAAAAGTACTAAAAATGATTCCTTTTCACAAAAATTTGGTCCGTCTCTGATATCTTGCCCCTTTCGAAAGTAAAGAGAAGGGGGACTATTCACGACTGCTCTGTATATAAAAAACAGTCCTTCCACAAGGCATACAAGTTCTTCAAAAGAAAAAATTGATTTTGAATTCTCTGTTTTCAGGATAGGATTATTAAAAATATTTTAAGTAGGGAAGTATTTCTATTTCAGTATATATGAAACTGAAAAAGAAGTTTTTGAATTATACTGTTTTTTCAGTCTGAATTTTCTATAAATTTTCACAATTTTGAAATACCTCTTGAAATAATTACTGATCATAGAAGAATGGGAAACTTTGTTGTTGCCCTTCCCTAATTTTGAGGATTGTTGGAAAGGATAAAAAGAATTGGGTCCAAGTACATTAAAACCTACTTCAGATCTGAAAACACCATCTGAAGCAGCCTTACATTTACCGGATACCCTGTGAGTGCGGCAAATCCTATATCGGTGAAACCATTGGGAGTCCACATTGTCGAGCACAAGAGAAACACACAGCGAGGAGAAACCACAGAATTGGGAATAGCAGAGCATGTATAGACTTTGGAGGAACACTGGTATAAGAGGAAGTTCAAAGAAGCTGCATAACAAATATGACATATTTCAGAGGCGTGCTGTTCTGTTTACTTATGTTCCGAGTTCCGAGACATTCTGTGACAGATGATATTTTGTGCACCTAACATATCTCACTCTATATAAATAAATAACAAAACAACTGTTGTTTATGTAGCTTGTGGAGGTGGTATTGAACTATAATTTATATTTTGCCTTAATCGTTGATTTATAAAGATAATTTTCCTTTTTTAAAGTAGAATATCTAGGTACGTTGAAAAACTCATGAATCGAATTAAACTTTATTTTGTTCAAACTTGCATTTGCTGTAATAACCCAAATTGAGAAAAATTCCCCATTGTCACCAGAGAAACACACGGCGATGAGAAACCAGCAAATCGGGAATACAGATCATATTTGGACTCATCAACATCATGTGGTCCCAAGCTGCGATCAGACACAGGGAGGAATATTGGTTCAAAAGAAAGTTCAAAGAATCTGAACATTACTTGTACAACAGCGCATTCAGCACAGCTAGCGTAGAAATACGCACCATATGGAAATCTTATAAATAGTCATCTCTCAGCAGACTAGTCCAGTCATCACCCGAAGACGATTGTAGATACCAACAATCGTAAAGTAACTTGGTTTGAAATCATTTTTTATTTTTCATTCTCTGTTTATTTTTATAGTAGTGAAATTTTATTTCACGTTTTATTACTTAATATAATTGATATTTTTAGCTATTCAATGGAAGTCCGAACTAGTAAAATTCACCATGAAAAATTGTCAATGATTTTCAAACAAACGTTTGTTGTTCACTGTTTCAGTGGTTCACAATGTCAAATATAGATGTCGCTCACTACATGGGGAGTATTGTTTTCAAAGACACTTGATCTCAATAACTCATCTGGAAAGCTTTCGGTGCAAGAAAATCCACATATGTCGGACACGACGTGTACACTATTATAATTTTCATCTTTTTCGAGAATATCGATATAAAAGGAACGAGGGTAAATCTGAACGGTTTTATATTCCTGCAGCAGACCTCTTGAAAACACACGCTATCTCAAGTGGCTACGTCACAATTCACAACCCCAACGAGATTTCGCCCCTTTTACAGCAACAGCCGCTCAATGAAAGCTCCCGGGTCTGTAAATACACAACGCGGACAATGTATTTCGGATATTTTTATTGATCAATAAAATTTCCCCAAATGATGTGACCGAGCACTTTAAACCGTATTCAACATACGAAACCTATATGTCACTTTGAAAATTTCACAAAATCTTTGTTGTGAATGTACGAGTGAAACCTAGGCAATCTTCAACAACACAGGACTGTAAAATAACTTTAATAAAATTGTTTTAATTTCGTTAACTGATCTTTATGTAGTTTTTTGCGCTGATTTCAAAAATGACATTTGTTTTTATCTGTCACTTAAGGTTTGTCTACAAAACAAGGATGAAATAATTGAAAAAGTTCAAAAAAAGAGGAATTGTGGATTTATTTTTATTATTTTAACATTAAGTAAAAGCAAAAAAATTGTTCATAGCTAAACTAAGCATAAATTGATACACATGTATTTGCAAAGTGATTATAAGTCGTTGTAAAAACGTTTTCTTTTTCCGTCAAAGCTTCTTTTGGTACTTTTTGTTCTTGTGAATTTTCCCTTTTCAACATTCAACTATATTCTGCCATAATGTTAACATTCCACCGACCTTGGTATCTGCGTTCCATTTCTTTTATTTCTTGATGGAACCGTTCTCCTTGTTCCTCACTACATTTTGTAGTTTTGTATCAATTCAGC
>WOGP01003603.1:0-14968 GCA_015342065.1 Leptinotarsa undecemlineata
TCAGTTTGTATTTCAAACATTCGTTGTGGAATAAAAATCAGATATCATTCACATGAGTTCTACTTCAAATGAATGCTAACAAATAGCACTTACATGAAACACTGCCATCCTCACTGGATGGCAGTGTTTCTTCTTAAGACACTTGTCCCAAGGTTCGTCAGTACCAAATTGGATAACATTATAGAAAATACACACAATCCTTTCATGACTTACGACTTTTTTATAATGTTATCCAGATTTGGTACTGCTGATAAGGCAAGTGTCTTACAGAAAACATCGGATTTCCACCAGTGAGGATGACAGTGTTCCATGTAAATGAAATTTATTTTCTTTCGTTTACTATATTGTGTAGCAATCCTGTGAATAACATCTGATTCGATTCGATAACGAATTTTTGAAATACAAACTGAATAGTACAAATTGTTTTTATAGAATATTTTCTATTTTAGCGTTTGGTTGGGAAAGATCCCAGTCGTAGTCAGTATCTAAATATATGAAAGCCATGCAACATCTCAGGATATTGTTTTCATTTTTGTAAGATTTTGGATACTATACATTTTTAAGGCAGATCAAATATTCCCCTAAAAATTCTGCATAGGCTTGCAGTTGAAATCCATACTGAATAATTTAGAAATAAAATGTACTTGTTGATTTTCCAGAGACGGTTATAAAACCGTTGAACATTGTTCAATACAAAATAGTTGTAGGAAGTCGGACAAAATATTAGGGAAATAAGACGTGATAAGGGCAAAGGAATATAACGCGTATTTGCGAATAAAAAAATAAAGTACGGAGAAGTTTCTAAAATAGGAATTCAGTACCTTGTGAGGTATTCATGCGGTTTATCTGTTACTGAGATAAATATTGAGAGCCCAACTTCAATGTCAAAATATTCTTTCACGCAACTAATAAGCACCTAATCATACCTATATAGGTATATGAAAATTGAAAATATTTCATTTTAAATTAATAATTTGCCTAGAGATGGAAAGCGTTGAACTAGCTAAAAATGTTCAACGCCGTGGAATGAATACTTTTGGTATTTATTGAAAACACTTTTTCCATTAAAATAATAACGAATAGGTACTACAGTTATTAATTTAATGACCCTTATACCTATAGTGACATTTTGACCGAATGTATACAACTTGATTAGCAAAACACGTGTCAAAAGGCAGTATTATTATTCTGATGTGGGAAAAATTATTTCAATGGATTTATTTCAAGTCAGAGGGTTCAATTCTACCAATCAAATTTTTGAATAACAGAATATCATTAAATCAGTACCGACAAAACATTCCCTCCTCCTATCTTATGAAAGAAACAAACTATCAAGGTATAATCATAAGAGCCTAAGTTATTTTTGAAAATCCAATCAACCTTTCTTGAGTAATTAGAAGTTTTATATTCGTTTTAATAATTCGAAAACAAACTATGAATATAATAAATTTCACCAATTTTTTCATACATTCTGAAATCTTTCTGGGGTAATATCGTTAAAAGTTGTTAGATGACAATTATACAAACCAATTACTAGATAAACGTGGTCCTTTAGAATGACCTGCTACTTATATAACACCCATATATTTTTGTGACGAGTGAAATTAATGATTGAAAAAGTTTACGTTACACAACCGCAGAGTCATTGGAGAAATAATAGGTGATCCAAAAGACATTGACCAAGAAACATTTCATAATGAATTGCAGGGTTAAGTAACGTTAAGTAAGTTAACTCTCCTCAAACTACACGTCATCCTCCAGGTTACGATGAATAAAGAAGTATTATTATTTTTGATATTTTGAACCTCAAAATGCGCTAATCGGGCCCTATTCTTCGAATCTCCGATACTTTCAGGAGGGCACGCCAGCATTATCTACCACTTCCCACGCCGTAGGGTAACTGATCATTGGATCCGAGAATCTTGTGCCCTAAGCAAGAGCAGTGAGCCAAGCATGACAGCCTTCTGCATTTGTCCGGCTAGGATATCTTCCTTAGTGCATCAATAATCAACCTTGACAAAATGATTTGGTTAGAGTCGGTGGAATTCGAAGAGTAAATATAGAAATTTTTTACTTCCTCTTTTCGGATGATGTCTCGTTAGGAACTGAAAATTCCACGACAAATATCGTCTTATTCTGGTGTTCGAAAAGGACTACATCACGCTTATTAACTAGTATTTGCGTGAGTTTGGGAAATAAATAGTTCCAAAAAATTCAGCACTTCTCGTTCCCCACAACGGATTCAATATCCCCCGGTAACATAGCTGTAATCACCTCGTTCATTGTCAAGAAATAAACCGAGTTTGCCAGCTGCTCGAGCAGCTACCCTAAATAGAATTCATCCAATTCCTGCTCTCTCATGGTCGTGCATCATGCAGAAAAGAGAATCTGAACTCATGATGACTTCACAGACTCCATCCATGCTATCATGTAGACACTCTGAACTCGAGAAATCCACGGCATCCCTGTTGTCAAGGGAATTACAATCGAGGAACGGACGATTTGAGATGCAAACTTCACTACTCCAAACGAGTAGGGTGAAATTGGAACGGCAAACATATTCGTTGCAGCAACTTTGACGTTCCCGACAATTACGATGACCAGATCTGTCAGAATTTGTGCTGATACTTGCCACGGAGAATGAATGACGTTGTTGCACATCGAGGTAAGTATACGTCTCTACGCTACCAGATGGTGCCGAATGTTCCATCTACGAGCTGCACATCCTCTCCGTAGGCCCCGCATCGTCCTCTTTTGAGATGGACCGTTGTACATTTGTCTATCCCGAATTTCATACCGATAGCATGCGTGTACTCTTCCACCACCCTCAAGGACTGATGGACTTATTATATTCACTATTTTTATCAATAATAGCATTAATATCAAAATGTAAAAATTTCATTATTGTCAGTAGGTAAGTGACATTTTTTTTAAATTATAATATTTATCTTTTGTTTGTAAATCTATGAACCTAATATAAAACTGATAATTACTCAATAAAGACTGATTCGACTTAAAAAAAAGGTGGGTAGGAAATGGAAATACCTATATCCGCCCTCTCAGTCGTAGACAGCAGGTCATTCTCACCCGACTACGCATTGGCCACACCTGGTATACTCACCTAAAGCTAATCAAGAAAGAAACACCCAACCGATGCCTCAAATGCAACGTTGATCTAAGTGTTAAGCACATTATCATGGAATGTCACAGCTACCAAAACGAAAGACTTATAGCCGGCTTAGGAAATGAATACTCCAGTATCCTAGATATCAAGAATATAGACTCACTATTGTGTTTTTTGAAATAAATAAAAATTTCTAACCAAGATATAGAATATAAATCATATTATTGTTCCACCGCTATTAAACTAGCTGGTTGATGCGGTATAATTGAAAAAAAAAACGAGTTATCACAAACCACAACATCCACCTTTCTATTCAAAAAAATTGGTTTCGCCCCCTCTTATCAAAAAGTACTAAAAGTGATAAACCTTTTTTACATAAATTTTGTCCGATCTTGATATCTAGTTCCGTTCAAAAGTTAAGAGGGGAGGTGCCTACTCTCGTGCAGTATACCAGTAGGTATCTAAATTTTCCCTATGAATGAAATGAATTATTGAAAAAAATTTAAGTTTATTACTTACATTTTTAATACCGGCAACATTTTGAGAAAAAGTCCTTTTTTTTCGAAGCCTGAAAAAGTTAGTGTTCAATACGTTTTTTTTTAAATACATGCATCAATCATCATTTTATGATAAGTGATGCATGTATTTTTTTTTAATTTTTTATTCGAATCTATGAATCTATCAATCGAATGTTAATTACGTTGAATTGAAGTAAAAAAGTTGCGGAATCTTGCGAAAACGCAGTTTTGTGTTGAAAATTCGTTTGTAAAAAATGAAATATGAATTATATAAAGTATGAAGAATATAAATATGTAACACAACTATCAAATAAAAACAGTTGCAAACTTGCTTTTGGGCTCACTCAACAAAACAGTTTTTGAACCATCGAGTTTTTTAGGGAAAACTATTTTTTGTATTATGTATAGAATTGAAAATCAGTTAATTGAAGCTCAGCATGTTTAAATATAATTCAGAGCAGACATGTTTTCAGTAAATTTTCTCCTCTTTGAAAGTTTTTTATCTGCGGTATGTTGTATTTTTGGAATACCTTTTAAAATCATTTATTTGCGAATGTCATTACGAATCCAGTGGGCTTTCACAGTAGCTACAATTAACACATTGTTTTTCAATTCGTAAAATAGTCTATTAAAAAAACATGGAGAACTCTTCACTTAGGTATCTGGTTTCCTATTTAACTAATGTGTTAGTGGTAGTGCTAAGTGGTAGTCGAGCCAGTGAATGGAAAAATGAAGTATTTCGAATAACAATTCATAAACAAGTCAATGAGATAATTCTGTAGGACCTTGGACCAGGAAACATTAAATCGATCCCAAACATTTCTGTGAATTGTTGCATTGTAGTTAGATACCTAATAAACAAAATTATCATTGTTCTCGTTGCCCCTCTAGAAATTCACTAAGTGCCGATCCATTGCTCTGATGTTTCGTATATTCATGCATTATTACTATAGATAGAGCAACAACTAGTCAATATAGACAGTTAGTGTTATGTTGTAGTGTCGTTATGATTGATATTCGACAGTCGAAACATTCCTCAATTCATCAATTGATTGCCTATTATAAACTCAAATACGTAGAGTAGCCTCGTTTGAAGTTAATTAATACATCTTCCTTCAAGTCACTTCAACTCATTCAAGCATAATATCTCTAAAAGTTTCCACTCGCAAAAAGGAGTTCGATCATTTCATAGTTTATAATTTGTGGATATGTTTTCACTCGGGTTAAAGTTACATATCAACATAAACTAGATTTAATGTATAATTATTTGTTATACGAATACGTGGTCTATTTAAAAAGTAATGGTAAACAGAAAATATTTATTCGGTCTTCCCAATCTACTTACTTCTCTTAGAAGTATCATTTCAACATTCTTTAAATACAATACACTGTTTCTATCCTTCCTGTCACTTTGTGGCAAAAACTTCAAACCCCTCTCCCAAAATCCTTGCAGAGCAGCTTCGGAGCTATTACGACCTCAGTTGGATTTGAATCTACGCCCATTGAACACAGACATTGGGAAAAATACAGCTTCTCTGAAAGCGAGACACCGAGGATCACAAAAATGTTAAATGAAGGGCATTTACTTTCTATCACAATATACTTGAGTCATATTCGTATTAATGTGAAGTGTGCCTTTTTTCAACAAATCTCATTTCAGATCCATTTTTGCTACATTCAGTATTTAACCAGTTTTCAGGCACTATCTTTGTTTGTTTTTCATTTGGTTCATTAGAAAAAACGTCATCTCGTACAAGTAGGAAATAAAAACTCTAAACAAATACATTAAATCATATGTGATTTATTCTGGGTGATTTGATTTTTTGTTTAACCAAAAGCTATTCAAATTGACAGAGTTTATTTTCAAGAGCAACTTTCCATCGATAGATAGAGCAGATTTTCTTTTATGTCAATTGCCAAACTTGTCTCATCTCAAAACTACATTTAAAAACGAATTAATGTCCCACTGCTGCCTAGTAGCCAGAATTGATGACGAAATGATCCTTTTGAATTATGCAAGACCATGTATATTTCCGACCACACTTTTTCAATAAACGATTGAGTCAACGAAAATTAATAAAAATTGCTTTTTTGTGAAGCTATGGATTTTGTCTTTGTGGCAATGAAAAATTCATTCCGCTCTTGAAGGCTTTTATTCAAAACATTCAAATGCTCGAATGAGTTGAAAACAAAAACCAGTTTTAAAATGAATTTCAAGAATTTAGAAAATGTTTACATTTCCTCAAGTAAATACACCAGAAGTGGTAAATTTTCATATAATTCATATATTAACGAACGATTCGAAAGAATCGTATCTGTATCGATTTTTCTCTATTAAATTGGTAATTTATTCATTCGTGATGATAGTTTGTGGTTGGTAAAGAAAGCAATGCATCGAAAGAGTGTTTGGTATCAATTATTTTAGTCTGGTAATGAATCCGCTTTTCGAAACAGTAAATTATTACACTACAAAGATCGGGGGTCGCAAAGTTTTTTTAAAATGGTAAAGAGAATAAGAAATACTGCTCTACAACATTAGTGCGCTTCGAAAAGTCAATTTTTTTGTTCCATCACTACAAATATACAGGTTACGAGGTCGTAAAATATTTTTAAATTCTTAAAAAATTGAGAAACGTTGCTTTACATCATTGGTTTCTCAGCGATAGTCTGTCTCTCTTTTATCTTTGAACGCTTTATTCCGTTTGTTAAAATTATTGCAGTGCATGCTCAACGTTTTATTCGTCATTATAGTCGATTTGTGACATAACCTATACATTTTAAATCGATATTAATGAATGGTTTACACGACTTTACGCATCAATATTATCAACTTTGCTAACAAATTTTTCCCGGAGTAATTATAGCTATTACTTTTTGAACAGCTTTCGCATCTTGAAATATGAATCTACAAGTTGGTTCGCCTTTCGGTTCAGTCAGATCTACATTAAACATGTTTGAAATTCCATACTCGACAACGAATTTCTTTACAGGCTAAATCAAATGATTTGATGAATGCTTCTACTTTTATAGATTTAACGATAATATTATGTTGATTGCAAAAAACTACTAGAAAGAAGTAGTAGTCACGTTAGAAAACTTTCTTGAATAAACATATTTGAATACCTATTCCCTACATTTCAAATACATTTTTAAAATCATTTTTGAGTTCTGAGACTTCTGCATTTTACACGTGTAGGGAAGGAGCTGATTGAAACAGTTATTTGGTTTGGATTAGGGTTTTGTATAGTTTAGTATATAAGGAAACTATCAAAAATACATGTATGTATGCAAGAATACGATAGAATGTATACTTTTCACTATTCCAATCATGAAATTTGATGAGTTTAGTATCCAAACCGTGGAGAGGATTAGGTAATTGTTGGAGTACTGTAATGATTGTGAACGAAGGTATCCAATTTTGTATAAGATCATTAAAAACACCTTTTAAAAATATTTAATTTGATATTTCTGTATGAAAAAATTCGTATTCATTTATTTTTGACCTCTTCTGTCTCTCTAGTGAAAATAAATAAATGAAGTGGTAATATATTTTTGAAATCAGTATTGAAATACTGTTGGGAGTTATTTCACAAGTAACTTTACTGATTCAATTCATTGTCGAGTAAAATTAAACGACCTTACGTGATCACAAAATCAATTTGAAAGATGAATCACCTCTACTTTTCAGAATATTAACAGGCAAGAACTAAAACTGAAAGAATATACCATTTTCTTAGTCTTTTACCCTAAAAAACATCAATGAAATGTACCTTCTTGAAAAACATCCTGACCCTACATGCTGATGAATGATCAGTATTATCACATCAATTACACACTCGAACATTTTAATTACAATTATCTGTCTTCAAAAAAAAGTCCAAATACAGTTTTATAGTGTGTTATTGATAAATAGAAAAATACAATTTTACAACTAATTCCTTGAAAGTTTATGTATTCAGCAAATGATCTTGTGAGAAATATTCCTGGACAGGGCCAATTTCACAACTAGCCCCTTTAGGTAATAGTACAAGATGCACACCCACTAAATTAGGCTCCTTAGCTGACTATGACTTATCACTCGACTCATACGGAGCATCCTCTAAAGCTAGGAATTTTTGTAAAAATTTATTTTCAATTCCACTGTGTTATAAACATTTTCAAAGATTTCTTTATTATTTTTTTTCGACATGACTCGGAAAACTTTCACAAAATTCCTTTATTGTAACTTATTGTATGCTTGTAAATATTGTAAGTCGTGTAGAAAATATTTTTACATCCACATTCAGACAATATCAATTTCAGTTATGATTGTCAAACACAAAAACTTTTGTTAGATATTAATAAAAGGTTCACTTCAGTAACTTGTTTTTTTTATATTCATATCTCAGGTTTAGCCGACAAATATCCTCAAATTAAGTGTAATATGTTTAAAAATATATATATTTTTTCCTGTTAACCAGTTATCGGACCTCTACGACCTGACGAGGTCTTACCTTTTAACGTCTGATTCCTAACACGGGTTGGACGATAGCAAGTGAAAATCGAATGTTCAGCCTGGAGCTTGAACCATCGACTCACACATCGGCCAATTGACTGAGTAAACAAAAAACCAACGTCGAACCGCCCGGCTACCGACCGGGCGGTGTGATTTTTCCTTAGAAATTAAGAGAAAATTCTAACATTGTTCATTTTTGGATTCACAATAATCCGTTTTCAAATAATAACTTTGGGACATAATGTATAGACATTTAATTTGCCCCACAAAAAAAGAATTATCAATGAAAACTCTTACAGATGTGTAGGTATGAAAGTTCCTTTCTATCCGAATCTTAAATAATAAACAGGATGTATCACTTCAACTCCGATCACCACTGATGTATATTTTTTGTTCACAGTTATATTCAAAGTCAGTAACTGTATCGCTTTTGAAGACAACATAGCTTATTGAATCAAAATTTCAAACGATTTTGGAAAAATTGTGTTATCAGAAAGTTGTATTCGAACAATTTGTTTGAAAATTCAATATAATCATAATCCAGTTATTTTTGAAATATTCATAATGTTGACTTGTTGGCTTATAAGGCAATATTTTTCTTCGATAAATGTTCTCACAATTGAAAACAACTACCATAGAAATAGTTATAATGAAAATACATTTCATTCAGTATACGAATGACTATTGCTCTCTGTTGACATAAAAAGAGAATGATTTGTTTTGGTGTTAATTTGCCTCAACATGCCTTCCTACTTACATTCTGCAAGTATTTCTTTAGATTCCCTTATATTTTCAGACTTTCAATGAGAGTTAATTCTTGGCACGCCTCTCTGATTTTCTTTCACAACTCGCTCCGATTAGAGCGTTTTGCTTTAATTTTTCCCATAAATAAAAATCTCAGGGAGTCAAATCAGGTTATCTTCGTCGCCACCAAACTGTCGGACTATTTCTTCCAATCCACCTTTCCCGAATTATGCATTGAAGTGCCATCCAATTAGAGATATAAATTTCGCCGTAAGTACAGTGAGTAATCACTGAATAATCAAAAATAACTTTAATTCACTTCAAATACAACAAACACTTCAACTAAAACTTCAACTATTATTTGAATGCCTATCGCCTTACTAGATCGCTTCGCGTATCGCACTGTAGCTTCCACTTGACTGTGTGGATATCCTCGTGGCTAGCCTTTAAATATCGTAATCGAATGCCGTAGAAATTTCGCCAAAGTTCCGTCGAAATCGGTAGCATTATTCTCGCTGATTTTAAGGATCCCCCACACCAGCGGGAAACATTCGCTGCAGCAGCGGACGCGAACTTTCCGCTGCGAAAAATTTTCTGGCGTCGCGGCAGCGGAACATGTTTTTCCACACCGACGCGGCAGTATTTTTACCGCCGCAGTCTTGGATCTTCCATGATTATTTATACATTCCACTTAAAATTATTTTTTGAAAATATTTATCGTTAACATATTGCATGGTCTTCGTCTGATTCTGATGAAGAAGAATGTCTGTTATTATTAGCACTTGCTGACACTGAAAATAATAGGTAAGTAGGTACATAAACATTTTTATAATAATGATAATATTACTGGCACATTTCTATTTCAGAAGAAAAAAGAAAAGGGAATGGATTCATGAAATTAATAAACTTTGTAATGAAAGTGGGTAGTATCAGACTTTGATGCCTCAGTTACGTGTAGATGAGAAGAGATTTTACATCTATTTTAGAATGATGCCAAACTCGTTTGAGAAAATTTTAAACTGTGTTAAAGAACACATACGGAAGGCCGATACCAACTATCGTGAAGTCATACCTACTAAGGAACGTTTAGCAATTACTCTAAGGTAAGAAATAATATTACATACTGCCAACATAAGTGCTTTAATAGAATAAATTTTCCTTATTTATCTACTGAAATATTTGGAGCATAATTAGTAAAATAATTAGTAAGTGATGATTCTCTGTCACTCTTTGTTGCCAGCATTAGCATAGGAGTCAGTAGTTCCAGAAGAAGTATCTTAAAATTGAATGAATGTAGAGTTATTAGCGTCACCAGGAGTCGTGGGGGAAACTAGCGTTATGGACATATTACTAACTCGGGAAGAACATCTAGTATTTGGATGGAGAACCAAAAAGCCAGTTGCTTTTTCTTTCTCATGTTGTAATTCTAGTTCTGCCATCAATTGAGCAAATCTTAATTCTGCTTCTATTTGTATTCAATGTTTTGAGTGTTGTTGCATATCCTGAAAAAATTAAATCAATAGCATCAGCTTTTTTTTCTTTCCCTGAAGAATGTTTTTCCTTTAGGTAGGAAAGAACTGTGCCAGTAGCAGAAAGAGAATTGGTGGTTTCACTCGATCTTTTCACGCACTTTGGATTGGAGCTTCGAGAGTTCTCTTTAGATAATGTTGAATTATCATTAGGCAATGAAATGTCTTCCGTGCCTGGATGAGTCATACCGTCTTGGATCTCTAGCTCATCTCTAGGAGTTTTGCTATTAACAGGTGACTCTCATCTCTTATAAATCTGAGTACTAGCAGGCACAGATTCAGCGTCAGTATTTTTTTCACTTGTAACATATGTTGGTAACGGTGTTTACAAAAGTCATATAAGAATGAAGGAAATCCATCTGCTTCGCCCATTGCCATTTATATAGCTTTTGTTCAGCACTTTGACCTGTGGTAGTTTTTAACGACTTCAAGTACTTTGCATAACTATCTTTTGAATTCTTCCAATTTTTCTTTACTTCTTTCCCTAGAAATAAAAAGATGAGGTATAAAATACATTCGCATCCACAACTTTTTGACTTTTACGTTGAAATTGAAGGAAAAAGAACCATGAAATACCTATACCAAATAGTGAGTAGATGTGATACATGGCAGAAAAATAGCACTAATATTCTCTTTCAGGTTTTTGGCAACTGGCGACAGTTACTACACTATTGACCATAGCTACAGGATAGGATTTTCAACTGTTGGTGTTATTGTTCGAGAAGTTTGTCAAGCAATTTGCGAAAGAATGGGAGAAATGTATTTACCAGAACCATCCACTGAAATGTGGAAAGAATCTGCAAAAATATTTGAACAGATATGGAATTTTCCAAACTGCATTGGTAGTATAGACGGAAAACATGTTACGATAAAATGTCCACAGAAATCTGGATCGAGTAATTTTTGTTACTTACCTACATAAATTTTCAATTGTCCTTATGACCATTGTAGATGCTGACTATAAATTTACGTGTATTGACATTGGGAGATAGGGAAAAAATAATGATGGAGGAATTTTTGAAGCTTCCAATATGGATCGAAGATTTGAAGTAGGACTTATGAATGTCCTGAACGCTATACCACTCCCTGGACAAGATCTTCCATGTCCTTACGTTCTAATCGGAGATTAGCTTTAAAGCCGTACCTGATGAGACCTCACCCATATCGACAGTCACGTATAGGTATCCAAAAAGAAAATTATACCTAATACAAAATTATGCAAAGCACGTAGGGTTGTTGAAAATGCATTTAGGATTTTAGCTCAAAAATGGCGAATATTTTACAGAACAATTGAGTTGTCTGTAGAAAATGGTATTTTGATAGTAAATACAGCTTGTATCTTGCATAACTTTTTAAGAACAGAAAAGAGTGATGATAGATTTGGAACCTCCAGAACTAGGTTTAAGATCTACTTAAAGATCCACGACGTGCAGTTTCCTTGGCATTTGAAACACGTTAAAAGTTCGTAAATTTTATTAATACCTAGGTATATTTTCATTGTAAAGGAAAAGTCTTAAATATATGTAATAATAAACTCACCTGTTTCTCCCAAATCTAACCCTATACTGTCCCAAATTTTGTCTTTTTTTTCTTACATTTTTATATTCATCATGCGAAAGATCATAAATAATTGGATATTTTTTTACTATTGCAGTCGTCGTTGCAAAATCCGCATTGCCCAGTGTGAATACATGCATATATCGCCGTGTCTTTTGTTCCGCTGCGGTTCCGTGTCCGCTGCCGCAGCGAATTTTTCGTGCCGGGATCCTTTAGTGTGTCTGGGAAGCATCGTACATTCGCGCACTCTTAGCTACGTCACGTTTGGTTTATGGTTACCAGTGGCGGCCGAAGTTTTTTTCGGGCATGATTTACAATTGTATTTTTTATTAAGTGATATATCTTGTGCATCAGTACTGATTTTGAGAATATTCAGAGATGAAAAGACTTCTACTTGGACACCAAGAAAATGAGAGTGTTTGGGAAGATTTGAAATAACTTTTTCGTATACAGATTTTCAATAAAAAATACCTAATTTGTGTATTTTAAATAGTGTTGATTTTTCATTTCATGTCAGAGGGCTATGATTTGTTCGAAAATGGTGAAAAAGTTTCATAAGAAAGTACGTCTCTGGAAACTGCATAACAAAAAAAATTAGTGTGTGTGCAAGATGCATATTTGTTTTCAGACAAATATTACACCACAGTGGTCGAACGTATAACGAACTTTGACGCCCTAATAAAAGCCTACTTTCGTAGGCTCAAGAAGTTTGAGTACGGATAAAAAGATAATGAAAATAATGTATCGATTTCAAAAACAGTTGTTGATTGTTAAAAATTCCCAAAAGAAAAAAAATAGTTTCTTAGACATTTCGAAATATACAGTCACATCACTAGAAACTGCAATCACTGTGTGAATTTCGGATTAGATAGGTAGCTTTTGGAATAATTTTTTGAATCTAGATGCCTACAATTATTTACTGGATGAAATTGAAGATCTTCACTTATAACCTCTTGTTGAGTGTTTTGAAACTTCATTCACGAATTATTATTTTTTTCAAATTTGAAATAAGTGATACACTTATTCATATAGAATAAATTCATAAATTCAATAAACGTTTTCAATAACACAAAAATGTATAACTAAACAGTGTAACATCGATATCACCTATTTATCCTAACAATGTCGCACTCTGATTCTGACTCCTGTCAATCGATACTCTCGTATATGTACTATTTTCGAATAATCGATTAACTCTTTCTTCAAGTACTTTCACGCTCGCCTTTTAGATTCTCCAAGGGAGTAACATTGTCCTTCCTCTTCATGTTACTCTATCTTGAGTAGGTAATTAGTTTGCTTGATTTTAATGTTACCATCTGGAGGGATAATTAACATTGTGGGTTGTTTTATCGTTGATGTTTACTGGATACGATAAGGAAAGTTTCTCATTTTTTGTGTCCAAGTAGAGGTATTTTCATTTCTGTAAGTTTCCTTTTTCTTCTGGGATTGATATTAAACCATAGGCCTTTCGTCGCTTTGTGAACTGTGCTCTTGTATGCTAGGAATAATATTGGTACAAGTTTGTTCTAATGAATTGTAGCTTCAACGATATTCTGTGCCTGGTAACCACGTTGTTGAGGAACGCTTACCGTGCCAGCCTCTTGAGAAATAATATATACTACTATCAAGTATTTGTTACCATCGTCACTCATACTTCGAGTTGAAACGGGTATGAATGGGTTTTTTTGCTAACCCCTTTTTCAAGATACTCAAGAATATTGAAGTATTCTTGGGTAACATCATTTTCAACTAGTATTAGATGGCAAATATCTTTAAACAATTTATTTTTCAACACAAAAAAAAAATAGGTTAGTCATATTCACAATCGTAGGAGTAAAAAAGTAAAACTCTAATTCAAAGTAAAAAATATCTCTTCGAAGAATAATGATTTTAGTATTGTTTTCAGATGTTTTTTAATAATAATAAATTAATGATCTGCATGTAGCAATCGCTAAATAAAAACCGACTTATTACACTATATTACTATTATATTACACAACGTCAGTTTTTTTTAATAATGCATAAATCAGCTTTTTGTGCAATATTTTTTTATAATAAGTATCGAAAATTCGTGTAAAAATTCAAATTTAATTATCTTTGTGGAAATGAAGAATTATTATTATGATGCACCGTAGTGTGCGCTGGTCAGGCCCTATCCCCCGAAGCCCCGATACATTCGGGAGGCCGCGCCAGCATTATCAACCAATGACCACTCCCCACACCGTGGGGTAAGTAATCATTGAGTCCGAGAAGCATGTGCCCTGAGTAAGCGTAGTGAGCCAAGAATGACAGCCTTCTGCATCTGTGCGGCTAAGAGTGCGGCCTTAGTGCGGCAAGCCGGTATGATTTTAGGATTCGAGAGTAGAGAGGACAGCATTCCACCAAGGACTCCAAAAATCACAACAACCATCTTGATAGAGTGATCTGGGTAGAGTCTGCGGAGGTCGAAGTGAAAATCTCGATATTTTATTCGTTTTTCCTCCTCTTTTCTGACGGCATTCGACTCGCCAGTAGCTGAAAACTCCTCGACAAATATTGTTTTGCTCTGGTGGTCGAGAAGGACCACATCATGCTTATTAGCTTGTATGAGCCTGAGGGAGGGAAACGAATAGTTCCAATAAATTCGGCACTTCTCGTTCCCCACAACGGATTCAATATCCCCCGTCATTTTTATTTTTTTTTTTCACCGTAGTGTGCACTGGTCAGGCCCTATCTCCCGAAGCCTCGATACATTCGGGAGGCCGCGCCAGCATTATCAACCAATGACAACTCCCTACACCGTGGGGTTAGTGATCATTGGGTCCGAGAATCATGTACCCTGAGCAAGCGTAGTGAGCCAAGAATGACAGCCTTCTGCATATGTGCGGCTAAGATGTCTGCCTTAGTGCGGCAAGCCGGTATGATTTTTAAGATTCGAGAGTAGAGAGGACATCATTCCACCAAGGACTCCAATAATCAGAACAACCATCTTGACAGAGTGATCTGGATAGAGTCTGCGGAG
>WOGP01003604.1:0-14968 GCA_015342065.1 Leptinotarsa undecemlineata
CTTTTGTGAAAAATTCAAGGCATTTCGTTGAACTACTAGGGGAAATCGAAGTCAAAGAGCAGGATCAACTGATTAGTTTTGACGTGGAAAGCCTCTATAACAACGTTCCTGTCGAAGAAGCACTTCGAATCATACAGAAGAAGCTATCCGAAGATGGGAACCTGAAAGATAGAACAAACTCACCGATACAAGTAATCATGGAACCACTAGGATGCCACCGCTACTTCCAACTGAAGGACGAATTCTTTACGCAAGGTAATTGACAATGTTTCTTGGTGCATTTCATTAGTTTGGATTCCTGAAGCATATCAACAACGTAAGTCCTTCAATCACTTTCAAAATGGAAAAAGAAGTCCACAACGAATTGCCTTTCTCAGACTTATTGGTGAAGAGGACCGACACTAAATGAAAAACATCTGTATATTGAAAACCCACCCACACCATCACCACCATCAATCGACTAAGAGAGGAATCATCAAGACTCTACTAGACCGTGCCTTCGGACTCTGTAATACAAAGGAAGGTCTCGAAAGGGAACTAGGCATCATCAAAAATGACCTTCAACGGAGTGGTTACTCCAGAGTGATGGTAGAACAGACTTTAGCTAGAAGACAGCAATAACTGAAGAAGGAAGAGAAGCCTCCACAACCAGTACTTGTACTTCCCTACATCAAAGGATTATCGTAAAGAATGAGAAGGATTGGGTCCAAGTATAACATCAGGACCTATTTCAGATCTGGGAACACTATCCGTACCAGCCTCACGAAAACCAGGCTACCAAACGCGGACTGCGATTCCAAGAATTGCATTTACCGGATACCCTGCGAGTGCGGAGAATCATATATCGGTGAAACTAAGAGGCCATTGAAAGTTCGCATTGCTAAGTAGAAGAAACACACAGAGCGAGAAGAAACCAGCAAATCAGAAATATCACAGCATGTTTGGACTCATGAACATAACATAAAGCGATCTCAAGCTGAAATCATCCACAAGGAGAACACTGGTTTGGGAGTTTCCGCTAAAACCGTTGAAGTGGAGAGAGGGAAGAGGGTATAGGTGAAAGCACTTGAATGACCTATAAATAGTCAGATCTTGGAGAAATAAGTTCAGTCATCACCCGAAGTCGATTGTGGATACTAACAATCGAAACATCATGAAGTAACTTGGCTTGGAAATTTGATTTCAAATAACGTTGTTCATCACAATTTTTTTCGTAAAATTGATAGGAATCAAAATTATGGAAAATCAATTTCAAACAACTCCTATAATATACAAATTATTTTTTGTATGAAATTGAAAATGAACAAAAATTAATCCTTAATTTCAGGATGACGAATGACGCAACGGGTCTGGTTACTTCGGGAACTTAAATTCAGACTGCCAGAAAATAATTTTGTTTTGCTGGCCACTTCTTTGAGCTAATTTCACTGTGCTACTGCAAATATGGGTGGTGAATAGGGGTATTTTTCTCTGATTAAATAAATCACTTCATTTTGCGTTATTCTTTAGCCGTTTTTAATCATCATTGATATTTTGATTATATGTAATACAGTTCAACAAACCATTATTCGATTTCACTATTATTATAAGTTCAAGACATTAAAGATGTCACAGAGTAATTTTATAGAGGATATGAAACACTCGTAAATATCGCAAATGATGTAAAATAATGATAATTATACTAATAATACATGTAGTCCTTCTCTATCACCAGAGTAAGACGATATTTGTCGTGGAGTTTTCAGCTCTTGGCGTTGCGAATATCGTCCGAAAAGAGAAGAAAAACGGATGAAATATAGAGATTTTCTCTGGGAACTCCGCAAGCACTACCCACACCACTCTGTCAAGATGGGTCTTATGGAGACCTTGGTGAAATGATGCCCTTCCTACTCTTGAATCTCAAAATCATACTAGCTTGCCGCATTGAGGCAGGAATTTTGGCCGGACAGGTGCAGAAGACTGTCATTCTTGGCTCACTGCGCTCAGGGCAAATAATTCTCGGATCCAATGATCACTTACTCCACGGTGTGGAGAGTGGTCGTTGGTTAATAATGCTGGCGCGCCCTTTGAATGTATCAGGGCATCGACCAGTGAGGTTGAAAAAAATAACACATTCACCACTATATAAAATAAAATAAAGTGATTTTTCCGTACAATATCTAATGAAGGTCATTAACTGAACACTAACAAGGAATATTTGGGAGAATTGGAAGTTATTGATTTATCGCGACAGATCGCGGTGTTGGATAGTAAAATACGAAGAAAATAAAATGGAATCACTGCATGGAATGAAATTAAAAATAATAGCTAGCTGATAATGGAGTATACATCGAATAATTTCCAAATGGGTCCTAGAACGATTCATTGGGGGACTCCGAGACCAATTTATGTAATATTCGTCGTTTCATTGCTGTGAAACACTTATCGAGAAATGTAACAGACCATTTCGTTCCATCAATCTCTGTCGAAAGCTTTACAAAAATAAACAATTCACATGAATAAACACCAGTATAATTATAAAACTCACAATGTTTCCAGGAAAATGAAACAACGTCAATTAATCAAGGGAATGACCGCACCAGTAAGAGGTTTTCTATTGACATTCGGGAACAAACTTCATGAATAAACTATTCATGACCTCGAGTTACGTGACGGGGTCGAACTCTAAAATGAATGCGAGTATCGAAACCCTCACCGACGGGGGTTGCGTGTAGCCGGTTATAACAGTTTGCTTCCTTTAATATACTTCCATTACTTGTGGCTAGACGGACATGGCATGCAGTTATTAGTAAATTACTTGGCAGTGACCATGGTGAATCCAATTTTTTTTCACCTTTCCTACAACCCTCATCTACCTATTCTTCCCTACCGTGATTTTGCAGCGATAATGATGATTCACCTTCCTGTAATTGTGTGGACCAAAATTGCACTAAACAAATCTTCAGAAGCTGCTCATTTATTTATTCATGTATACACTGTTCTACAGGTTACACCCAACTACAGAACAGGAATATAAAGTCAAATCACAATACAATACAATTACAATAAGTTATAAGATAAAACAATACATATAAAATCAGCTGAAGTAAAAAGGCCTAATCTCTGAGGTGGAATAGAGAACAAAACTGTCAGCTCGACAGTTTTGTCAAGCTGACAACTCATATAAATTATCTCTGAGGTTATAGTAATAATTCTCGTGGGGGTACATAAAACCAGGGGGGGAAATTATTGAATCTTCTTCTTCCGTGAAGTAAGACATCGCAAATCGAGTCTTGGACCGATTTAGTACTGAAGGCCCCATAAAGTACAGTGTACAACACACAGGTATGCAAGAAAAACAAAACGGCTTTATATCGGATCAAGAAAGATGGAGAATATTTTCACAAGGAGACCAAGAAGAAGCAGAAGTGGGTTTTTCCTGAATACTGTTTCCAGAAGGAATTGTCCAACAATCTGGAGAGCCATGTGGTCGACAAAATAAGGCAAAGCTTTTGCTTGTTCGGAGGAATATTGGTATTCACGACTCTTTGGGGAAAACAGAAGTAGCGTGAAGGGTGAGGAATTCTCTTTGAAGTCTTTTATATTTTTCTGTTATTATCACTTCTGGACTATAATTGATACAAAATACTGGGCTACGAAAGCGACGTAGTCATCATAGTTCAGGATAATTGAAAGAGGATGAAGGCACTATTATTTCCAGGTGATGCGATACAATTGTCAATTAGGTTGTATATTTCAGAATGATACTAGATTTCATATTGACAACCTGGAAACAACATTTAGATAGCATAAAAAGCAATGTTGAGTTAGAACTGATGCTAACCAGAACCAACAATTGGAACCGAAGTGTCAATTTTTGATTACGAGTATGATGGCACAACCCATGATACGATAGGTATCTTTGGTTAGGTAGATATGAATGGAAAAAGTGACCACACCAGCAATGGAAATACTCTTGAATTGATACTATTCATATTTTGTGAAGAAGGAAGAAAAAAGAGTGGGCTGAATCAGACTGGAATAGAATTGCCAGTGAAGTTTACTTTCGCCATAAACTCCATTCATGTCATAAACCGTGACATGAATGTATGATGAATAGACATCTTCAGAACTTGCTTGCCGAAATATGAGTCAAAAATCGAATATGGTATGGGAGATGGAAATAGACCTGAAAATTTAGAACGACACCTGAGTAAAATAGGGCCTCATAACGGAGACTAGTTGCAGACAATTCGACAAAGGCCAGAAACATCTCAGTATGTTGCATGCGAATATCAAGCAGTAGGTCATATAGGGCAAGCAATTTCTACAGAATCTGAGCTGAAGGTAGCCATAAGTTGAATTCTGATTTGCTTCCTGAATTTCCGCTGGATATCAAGTCTCTTTCATTCCATTAGCTATTGAATTGGAACTCTTTGAATTCAAATGCAAATACTTCAATATTATCTTCTCTTCTTACATCATTGTTCAGGTAATGTAAATATGCTTAATCATGTTTTCATACAGTTTTCATAAACTTTCAAACCTTTATCACTTAAATCACTTCAATGATTCTGTTTTTTTGGGGTTTATGATCTAGGTGTAGCATACTAATTAATTCTTTTGTTGCCTGGTACCCAGTGGATAAGGTAAACTTAAAAATTCAGTCTGACGCTGAGTCTACAGAGGAGATGGATGTCGAGCTTACGACTCCAACTGACCTCCCTGTAAATTTAGAACAGGAGCGGGAGCTTTTTAACTCTCCAACTCCTAACCTAAAAAAAAGGTTTGGTGGTGCAGTTTGGAAACGATTGAGTTGTCTCCTCAAGAGCGGGTACTTTATGAAACCGCCCTGCGCCAAATTCTTGAGCAGCGTACGCAGAATCTGTCTCAGGTGGAGGAACAAACCCCACATGAGCAGGTTAGCAAACGCCAAAACCAGATGTGAAAAAGCCCCGCACGGTTGAATCTAAGGCTTCATCAGGTGTAGCTGACGTGCAAAAACTCTCATATGGAAAGGTTGTCACGATATCAAGGTGGGAATCTTGCACCTTGATTATCCGAATACCTCATCAACGAGTGCAGATTCAGCTTATTCTTGTCTGTCAGTTACTTCGGACCTCCAGAATATTTTCATACCATGCCTACTGGGGAATGTTCCTCCTGACGAAAATCAAGTAGATTTCATAAAAGAGTTCTAAAACAACGTAATTTAAACTCATCATTCCAACCTTTTTCTTTGAAAAATTATTCAAATACTCAAAAAAGAGGAATGGAATAATACATTCAACATTTGATGGGATTTGTTTCTAATTCACCATTTGGCCACATCGGTCATAGCTATTGATAGACAATGAATTGATAAATTGATGGATGTAGCCGTTACTACGTGGTAGGAGATCATAATGACATCATAATAATCATCATGACAATGAATCTGTTACCTGTATAAGGCAAACCAAGATGACATATTTCAGAGGCGTGCTGTCCTGTTTAATTATATTCCAAGTTCCGAGACATTCTGTGATATATGACATTTTGTTCACCTAACCTATCTTCCGCTATATAAATGAATAACAAAACAACTGTTATTTATGTGGCTTGTGGAGGTGGGATTGAACTATAATTTATTATTGTCTCAATTGGTTATTTATAAAGATAATTTCCTTTTTTTAAAGTAGAATAACTAGGTACGTATAAATTATTTCGACTTGATATAGGCGCTGTTGCCAATATATGAATTAGAAACAAATCCCTTTTAAAATCAAAATCCAACATTTGAAACATCAATTTGAATTATTTTCGAAGTGAATTTGAAAAACTGATGAATCAAACTCAACTTTATTTTTATCAAACTTGTATTTACTGTAATAACAAAAACTGAGGAACATTCCCCATTGTAAGAATAATGACCCGTTCACTTACTTTGAGGCCTCAAATTATTATCCCTTGCACATTTCAAGATTGCATACATTTCAATTTGGAAGGCGGTTGTATATTGTAGATGTCCGATCGTATCTTCCCACTAACAAAATATTTGCTAGCTCTGTGTTTTGATTTATCAACTATTATCAATTCCATTTCCTCTCTTTGAAAGTATTTCAGAAATACTGAATAGTTCTATGTTACACAGATTAATTTTTTTTGTTGGAAATTGAAATAATTTGAAATTGGATTACCCATATTTGTCAACAAAGTTGCCACGAAAACGACAGCTTTAACTCTAGCGATAAACCTCCAACCACGAAATCCCTCCTTTGAATTCGCCTACGAATATTCACAGCTAAGCTTAATTGCTTCCATCCATCTTTACGAGCTGTCAAAGGACAAAAACGGAACCCTACAGCTCGGCGATGTTATTGTTGCAGAAGACTATAGGAGAGAAATAGCGTAAAGCAGGAATGAAGAGCTAATTGCGAGCAGTTTGTGGCACAAAGAGTGCAATCAATGTCGCGTTAGAGAGCCGCAAGAGAACCCCTTAGGGCGGTCTTCAAGATGCGGAAATCAATATCAAGTAAACCCAGGCCGTACTCACTTTATTCCTATTGTATTTTCGGAAAGTTCTGTGCTCCACTTCGGAAGTTTTAACGAGACGATGCATTTTTAGGGTTTCGACTCGGTTCGTTTACTTTATTTATCGCGAAACAGTGGAACAGACACAAAGTTACTTCCGACAGCAGTTGACAGTTGCCATAAAATATAAAATAGTAATGTAATTCTATTCTTATAAATGTAAAAGTCACTCACTTAACAATCACACATTCATCTCCGTTTCTCCGTACTGGTGAGTCCTAGGAAGCAAATATTTGGTAAATAGGCGCTTCTCAGGGCACTGAAAAATGGTTTTCGAATATCCCAACTGGGGTGCAACCTGTAGGGGTGAAAGGGGTGCGTTCACATATGAAAATTAGCTTAACATTACCGTTTTTCCGTACGCCATATTTTCGGAGGCTGAGATTTTTCATATAGGTTCGTTTTATATTGCAGATCTGCGATAATAAGGTATTTTCAAATATTCCAACGGGGGCGCATTCAGAAAATGAAGTTACCTTTTCATCATTGTTTTTCCATACCGGTATAATTTCGGAGGCTGGGTATATAATAAAGTCATAACATTATCCACTGGAATTTCTATGAAAATATACGGAGCTATGTGAACGGAGGTATAATAAGAGAAAATAAGACTTATATCGAATTGGAACTGTAATTGGAATGACAGTAAAATGACTTGGTTTCTTCTTTTATCCCTCAAAATCATCGCTCTTCCATCTCCTTTAAGCAATATTACCAGGTATCCAATATTTCAGCAGTAGACAGATAGAGCAGTTGAATTAATTGCATCCAAATGAAAAATGTACGTGCAATTTGTTAGCATTCATTTAAAGTAGAACTCATGTGATGATATCTGATTTTCATTCCACAACGAATGTTTGAAATACAATCTTCTGTAAAATTCAGTATTCATATAGAAGTATTTGTTTCGAAATAATTTTTTTTTCGTGTAATTCGATGTTTATATGAAAGTAGCTGTTTCAGGAGGACTTTCTTTCAGTTTGTGTCTGAAAGTTACTTCTTTGCATGATCTACGCATCCATGTATAGAGTTACTTATTTGCAAATTGATTACTTCTTTCCTTTCTTTCAAGATTCCCTTATCCTTTTTTTTTGTATCAAGATGGAGTAGTAGAAAGCCAAAAACGTTCTTTCCCAAATATTAATCACTCCTAAAAATATAACTCCTTCAATACAAATGATGATTTACTATTTTATTTTTTCATCTATACTTTTTTGGGAAAATCTTCTCCTCTTTGGTTGAAGGCGTAACGAGAGCGGTTTTTCACTTAGAGAGAAAATCTATTTTTTCTAGAGTTAGACGTAAAGTCAAAACACAAAAGTTAGTGTTACGCTGATTTAGGAAATGTATAACTAGACGACTCCAAAAACAAATTTGCGTCATTGAGTTATTGTACAGTGAAAACAGTGGGAAGTAATAAAGTAATAATAATAAAAATGATATCACGGAATAGAAATTTTGTTTGTTTAGATCCAAAACGAATGTATTCATGTAAACGCGAATTGTTGGCAAGATTAAAAGCAAGTTTATGATGGAGATGTGATAATATCGTCCAAATGCCATTCGAATTTGCTACTGATAAACAATTCGGTCAACTCACGTTTGAATTGAATTGAATGCAGTTTTGTTATTTCGGTTGTTGTCAGTAGTTGTTCCAAAAACGATTTCGTAACTTTTAGTAGAAAATCAAATCTTTATAAATTGCAAATGAGGCTTTCCACAAAGAGAATTTTGTTGCGAAAAGATATATTCATGATTGAATTTGTAGGTGATGTAGGTGAGTGTATTCTATTTCTGAAAATCAAATACTTTAAATGAAGGGATTATTGAAGTTTAAAAATTAGAATATTATTTTAAACGAATAAAACAATATAGTTTCATAGATTTCAGGAAAAATATTGCTTGAAAATTGTAGATTTCTAATTTTAATGAAGAAAAGAGAATTGAAACTGTCTATGTTTTTTACCACTTTTGTTTGTAACTAACGTTACTGCAGTTTCGTCCTATAAGGACATTTTCAAACTTATACATTGAACAAAAAAACGTATACATTGATGTATAAGTTTGAAAATGTCCTTTTAGGACGAAACTGCAGTAACGTTAATTACAAATAAAAGTGGTAAAAACATAGAAAGTTTCAATTCCCTTTTCTTCATTATGATTTCCTACCACGTAGTAACGGATACATCCATCCAATTTTGTCTGGTGTTTACTTTTTTTTTTTTAAGTTAAATTTTGAAAGGCCTGGTTATGAGTAGTATTATAAGCAGAAACTATAAGAAATAATCGTAGAAAAATTAAATAACTTTAAAAATTTTCGCTTATCAATATGTCGACGTAGAAACAATTAAATAATTTTTTTTGTGCAGTTCCAGATATCATTTATTTTCAAAAGGATGATTCGAGACTCTTCATGAAACTTCAATGAGTCTTGAAAAAATATTCAATAAATCTTGACAGTAGGAGCCAGCTCTACTGAATGATCAATCATGAAAGATTGATTGATATAAGGCGATTTCTTGACAGCCTGTCTTTTACAATAAGATCACTTTGATCGTTTAGCAATTTCTATTATGTTAATGTAAGAATCGATTTGTATTTCGTTCACTTCTTTTAATGGAAATTGCCATTCCTATATCCTATGACATATTTAAAAAAAATTACTGAATACTACTGTGCCTGGCCAACTGTATGTTACAAATCGTTTGTTAAGTTTGGAATAAACTGATCCAAATCGGATTTCTAGATAACTGCTACGCTACTAGATACTACTACACTACACAACAAAAACGAATATCAACATTATCACCATTTAATAAGATATACTTCAAATGAGTATTTCCTTCAAACCGATAAAATAATGAAAACATTAAAGACTAGGCAACCAAAACAAAGTTTTACAGCGATGAAAAGCCTTTTTCCAACATCGATAAAATTGATAGACATGATATTAACATCTGCATAGGTGTAATTATTTCTTAATCATACGTGACTCGGATCGTAGTTATGCATCATTCTCACGATTTCAATTACTGTCACTGTCCTTATCAAATTGAACCAATACAATCGACTATTCAAATAAAATTGTGATTGAATATTGAAACTGAACATACATGCTTCTACAGAAATTCATAGGTTTAATTTGATATTACAACAGTATCTGTATCTGTAGAGAAGGGAGCGTGAGAGTAGGCCCTCCCGAGGAGTTGTCCTCCTAGGTCATCTTCCATCCTATCCTTTCCAGGAAGGTGGACAGGTCACTAGGAGACATCTCCTTCATATCGGCATCTCCTTAATATTGACACACACACTCTAATTAACAGTAGCCAGTCAGAAATCCTACTGTTAAGCGTAGATTTTTCCTGGTCATCGCCAGATAGTTCTTCGGCGCCAGCTTCCCAGGATCGCCCAGGGTGATCTTTTGATTTCATCCCATCTCTTCAGGGGTGTGACATTTGACTAGTTCCGCAATTGTCGAAGTCATCAGACCGTAGGTGCCACTGGGTCCTAAAATTCTTAGTCCAGCCGCTTTCTTGCCTAAGGAGTCGGCAATGCGATTACCTTTACACCTGTCGTGCCCTTTAATCCACCTCAGGAAATAATCTACCGAGGCTTTGGGTAAATCTTTTTGGCACTCTAGTACTAGCCCTGAGGTAACACATTGTCTGTTCAAGGCTAATGTGGCTTGTCTGCTACCAGTACAGATTGTTATGTTTGTTGCCAGAAATTCCTATTCTGGTCATTTCTTTTATGGCAATTGAGATACCAGCCAGTTCTGTTTGAACCACGCTGGTATTTTTTCCCATTCCTCACTTAATCCTTAGGCTTAGTGATCTGGAGTACACTCCACATCCTGAGCCTTCTTTGGTTTTTGAGCCGTCTGTATATAGGCGTATTGAATTTGTAGCATCTGACTCTGTATTTTGTTTTGACAGTAATGATACCCTCATTCTACAGAGACATCTCAAATAAAACTCATCAATACAATGAACATATACAAAAGATCGAAATAAAAAATGAATTGCCACACTGGTTCATATAACCTCACGAAAATAAGACATTCCTTCAATTGAAATCAAGAAAAGTACTTGAATATTTATTGGGATTAAATTGTTTGCAAATTTTGCATTGCCTACCAAGCACAACTATTTTACAGAAATGAGCGTCATAACTTCATTGTTGTACATATCTCCTATTTAATTTTCGAATATTCGTGAGTTAAATACTAATGAGTCCTCTAGAAAATTTCATTTTCATCGTGTACTATTAAAACTTTTTTGTTTCAGCAGTCCGATTGCAGTCTTCCCTCTCTCAACAGTCCGAGCGATTCTCTCTTAGACGACGACATGTCTACGTTCACTAATATACACATGGAAGATGATCCTGATAGCAACAACGATATCCTACTGAAAGTAAAATCCCCTTCTCCGATTCCGATGTCCGAACAATTTCCCTTAATGTTTACGACTGATCTCATGTGGAGCACTGTCGAGGAAGAAGTGGAAAAACCGGAAAGTAATTCCAGTTTAGCACAGCTGCTGTCGAGCAAACACAACCTCAAAATGAACGATCACGGAGGGGGAATATTACAGGAAAACGACATGGACGATATATATAACGCAAAATGTAAGTAGGAAGAGAGTGAAATAATTTCAGTGTCACTTATAATTATCCCATTTTTTTGCCAGCTATATTTTTTTTAAGTGTTCACGTGGAATTTTCCAAGTAGGCATAATATTCTGGCAATATTCCTTGATTCGAAACTCAAAAAATCCAAATAATTCAAAAACAACACGGATGTCATTCATCTCCAATTCAGGTCGGAATTGGATATGAAATGGATGTTCATAAGATATCTAACAGTGGACATGGATCCTATAGACATCCATAAGATATCCAAAAATGGATATTTCGTAGACGTACATATTGGTATTTTTCGGGCGTCCATCTTATGAACATAAATTGGACTTTCATTGAATATTCATTGGGTACCCATGTGTTGAATGAGTACCCAATGAAAGGGTACCCATTCAACACATGGGTACCCAATGAAAGGGTGGAATGAAAGCCCAGCAATATGTTTCGTTAGTGGAATCGGCTTGCTCCGAAGACTTTTCACGAATATTTTAATTTTTTTTAAAGAAAATTCCTGGCTCCCAAACTCTCTTCGACCTATTTGATAGTGTTTTCATTATTCCCTTATTATGTCGATCTTTTGACCTAGATGTTATTAGAGTTTCGGTTCAAATACCCGAGTGACCAATATCTCCAGGAAGGCTGTTTTTTATGCCTTCACATCTGAGTGAACTGAAACTTTTCTCACTTAGTGTTTATGTGTCAAGAAATCGTCCGGTCCTTGCAAATTATGCTTTTGGATTGAATAATAACGAGATGACCATTGTGTTCTGGAAAATTTTCTTTCAAATACTTCATTGCCTTCTTATCTCTGAACTATCTCTAGACCTCACAAAATTCAAGAATTTCTGGTTTAGCATTTTAATATTCGATTCTTTGATAGACTAAACAATGGTCATTATTGAATTATAATCCATCTATTGAAAGAGTCGAAAGTAAATTTTCCCTTTCATTCAATTCATGTATTAAAAATAGTCAATGCAGAAATGTTACCTATCTCAATATCTATAAAAACTATCACTTGTCTCATATGCTACGTTTAACTTGGTAGAAAATTGAGAACCAATACAATTACGTCCTCATAAAGGTAAAATAGGCTATTCATTATTTTATCTGTAAAGTTGAAGACACGAAATTTTTCTTTGACAAGAAAAGCTTTTCAGCTTTCTACTTCTCTCCACCTTTACACAAAAATACGGGAAAATTATGAAGAAAGGAAGAAAGCAATGAAGTTCAAAATGAACTCTTTATAGAAATGAGAAGATCATGCATGTTTCTTTCAGAGTCGTTTCAGACACAGACTGAAAGAAAAAACCTTTCCTAATAAGTTTTTTCACATGAACATTGAACTAATGAAAGAAAAAGTCCTGACGAAAGCTGGTACTTATGAAATGGGAATAACACACTAGTTATAGATTACTTGTTCATTTAGGTAGTGAAACAATTAATATCTTTTTTTTTATTGCAGTTACTCGCAAAAACTGGATCAATAATAACACCAACTCACAGCTCAATAAACTAGAGCGTTCTCAGAGTGTCAAAAGACCTAATTCAAGTACATACAACCAGTCGAACAAGAGAACGCGAACCGAACCCAAGGAAAAAATGTCTTCCGAACTCCTACATCAGCTGATGTCGAATAACCACAACAGGGGCAGGCAAAAATCCAAAAGTAACTGGTTATTAGAGAACGGTTCGGAGAAAGCGGCTTGTATATCTCAACCAAGCGACAGTGTGTTGATGAATCTTTTGGTAAGCGGGTTCGATATCAGGGCTGGTTACATCTGTTTGGCCCCCACTAAATCTAAAAGATGAAGCGAATCGATCGTTTGTGCTGCGATAATGACGTTAATCTAGTTTGAATGTTTCGTAAAAGTCTCTTTCGGTCCATTATTGAATAATATTCTGTCATATTGAATTTCAATATTTCAATATATATGTCAATGTTGTCTTTTCGTTTGAATTCAAATTATATTCAAGAGAGGAAAAACTACTCGAAATGCAAAGAGTGTTAAAGATGGATGTTCTTTGTTACCTTACACTGCTTTGGGTTGCAAGGTATTTATGTGCAGTCAGATCTCTGACTTTTTCGAAAGTGTGCATTTGAAACGAAAGGAGTAAAACGTCCTTAACCAATTAATCATGGAATGTTCTTCAACTCGATCACAATAAGAAGAGATTTCCAGGCTTTTTTCAAATCCGCCATGTTTTGTGTAGTATGTTGGCAACCATATTTTATACTGCAAAGAATCTTGTGTTAAATAGAAACTGGAGTAACATATTGAGTTAAATCAGAATTGTAAAAGAAGTATTGTTTTTTCAATCAATTTACATATTTATTGATGAATAAGAGTTTTGTAACCATGGAAGTGTTTGGATATCTGTTCATTCTAAATTTTCAAAATTCTTTTCTTAATTTTGTTTCGATGCTGCAAAAAATATCCACATCGTTTCTGGAATCATAAACCTGATGATTGGGAGAGTTTGAACCACAATATTATTCTCATGAAATTCTCAGAATTTACTTCAGCAGATGAAGATAATAGATATGACTAGAAAAGAAATTGAGTATGATAAACTGCTTTGTTCAGATAGTGGATTTTGTTCACAGTATTGTATAGGTTTGATGAAAATCTATCGGGGGTAATCACAAAGGAAATGTTCAATAGCCCAGTTTTATTAATGCTAACTCCCAGTGTTCTTCTTTGTAAACGTTTTGGTCAATCCTGATTTTTCTGGCGACCAACTAATCTACCTTTTTGCTTAGTCTTAGAAATACAAGAAAATTTTCTGAAGAGTAAAATGAGTCCTGGTGAGGAAAGTAAAGGCCAATAAGAGAGTATCACTGGTCAAAGCAACCAGCAAGAAAACAATGACTCTGATGGGATAGCAACAACTAGCGATTTCTTCTCAGCAGCATAGTGATATGTCCTATTCTTGATTTACTACACAAAACATGTAGCTAGGCCTTCGAATTTAAGATAAAATAATCTTATATCTCACTTTTTTTTATTTCAACATGTGTGTATCTTGAAGAAGCATGATTAATAATTTGCATTAAATGTTCTGAATGATTTAGTTTAACTAGGGATGAAAATTGACACTGGCAGATCAATGAAATACAGTTTTGATTTTTCTGGAACCATTTCCAGAACATAAACACCGCCTTAGGTGAATGAATTCTTACAAATATTGATGTCAATTAAAAATATGCTGAAAAATGTGGGCTTCATTCTTTCCCTCCACTTATTGCTTAATCATCAGCCGAATAGTGATCAAGGATATTGTTTCATACACCTGGACCGTGGAAATATTTTACACCAAACTAAAAAAGTGTTCCTGAAATATTCCAATAACGAGTTTTATCCGTGTGCAGTTCTAGTCGCATCTATGAGCAAATATATTTAAGGTAATCGAAGTTTTATCGAATTTCTATAAATATGATATAAGATATCGCCAAGTACAATAAAAATCAGGGAAAATAGATTACTTTGAAACTGCCACTTTTTTTGTAACAGTTCGAAGACATAGGTAGAAAAACATCAGCGCACCATTATTATTGTCTGTGATTGTTTAGAAGCGAAACACTTTCTCTGTCTAGGTTTCACATTCCTTGTCTTTCGTTACTAATGTAAAAGAAGTCTCACCATGAATATTTTTGTCAATGAAAAAAATGTAATAGTCTCTGAACCATTTCTATCATCTAATGAAATGTTTGGATCCCATTCTAAAACTCATGCTCACTTTAATTTGTGATAATAAAAATACTCAGTGATATCAT